>JAQJVL010003078.1:0-70437 GCA_035578905.1 Stictocephala bisonia | reverse complement strand
TGAGTGGGGTGAGTAAATGAGAAATTATGAGACAGCTTCAGAGAGGTAATTGTTCAAGCAAAAGGTAATCTACGACAGTTTTCTACCCACGTTAACTTTATTTTCTGAACAAGCCTGTTTTTTTCACTGTCAGAATGAATAGGATATTTCATAACAACAATGGAAAATGGGATTTTGCATGTTCGAGACCATATGTTTGAAGTGCGAGACTTGTCGAGCACTTCAATTGGTCGAGAACATGCAAAACATTTTCACTTGAGTTTTCAACGATATTTTTCACAACACTACTGAATAAAAAATGTTGGAATGTTAACTTTTTATTTAATTAGGAACATTTTAGGAACATTTTATAAAATCAGCTCTACTATTTTAAATGCTCGTTTAAATTAATTGTACAGTTATGATTGTTGGAAATAGATATTCTTTTATTAGGAATTCTATTCAATACATTCAAAATATTGTTCTCTGTTTGATGACCACATTCCTAATTTGTTTCCTGAAAAATATCATCAATCTTGAAAAATTCATCGACCTCTTTCTTGTTTACTTGTGCTTGCTTTTTCGGCGATTTCAGTGGAGGTAGAGGCGGTTACTGGAGCAAACAGTTTTTTGGACACCTGTATTTTTCTTGCAATTGAGTCAGAATGTTTTTAAAAGCTTTTGAAGGTTATTAAGTTGTTCATAGTGGAAAAATTTGAACGTAAACAATGTTACTTTCGACTGTCAACAATAGACAGCTGTGGGAAATATGACGTTTCGCAGGTTATAAACACTTAACGGAAACAGCTAAACTCATTGTAGTGTTGTGAAAATAATTTTTCTAAATTGTACTGATGGAATTTTCTAACGCAAACTACAAAAAAAGTCTTAATATGTAAGTTAATCGGTATTTTCTACACTTATTCAGGAAACGTGAATAGTTATAATCGTTTGATTTTAGTAACAACAAAAAAACTCCTTTTAAATACTATTGGAAGTAATTTAGTAACAACAAGTAAATTGAGAAAACGCGTAATACATGCACTGAAATGTCACGCAAGTAATATATCAATGTACATAAATAATAAGCAATTCCCATATACTATAATTGGTGCGTAACTAATACTTTTAAAATATAGTAAAAAGTGGCCGATTATAAAAGTTTACTAAAATATAGTACATATATTTCGGTACTAAATTCATACAGATGGTATTGAAAATCGTGCCTGGATGATAAAAGATTTTAAGAAATTATAAAGTTTGTATTGTTGATTTAAAGCAGTCCTTTAAAACAGAAAGCAATAGAAATCAATATAATGGTAAACTTATTAACTAACATTGTTAAATATTGCAGGAAAACAAATGCGTATAAAATATTTTATAACAATATATCACTATGCTGATCTATATATAAATAAAAACGCACCTAAAAACATAATACCATACAAGCAGTTAGCACACAAAGCTGACTTTTCGCATTCTCATGCATGATGCGACCAGGTCATTATTATTTATGGCTCTATATCTCACGAGACTCAAGACTCCAAGACTTCAACCTCTTACGTTACCATAGTTGTGATTTACAAGAATGAATTGTTAGAAAACGTGTTTTTAGAATATTGCACAACACTTACTCTAATTGATTCAAATTATGTTAATATCAAAAAAGTTTAGAAAAATACTTCTACTAAAATTATGGATATTTAACTAAATATATGTAAGAATGTCGAAATAAAGAATGTAATTTACAAATATATAATGTTGTCTTCGACATACTGTCCAGAAAGTGCAAATAAATAATATTTATATTTTATAAATATACAATAAATAAAAAATCTGTATCATAAATAATTTTAATATTACTTTATAAACCATGTATTAAGATAATTATTCTAAACTGTAAATGAATAAAAATGGGCGTAAAGGATACCATCAACTAAGTCTGCCCCATTCCTCAAAGAGAGAGTTAAGGGAAAAAGGGGAATAATTTTTCCTTTTGTTGTTTTACAAAACTATAAAGCATATGTTAAAAATATATAATTTGTAAATACAATATTAAATTATGTAGAAGGATAAGTTGTTGGGATTCAATTTATGCCATTTTCTAACAATAATGTTTACATTTTTAGGAATCATTCGTAGTAAATTATCGAAATAAAACCAAAAAAAGAAAAATCAATAAAAAAATTTTATATACAAAATTAACTATGAATGCAATAAAACATGTTTCGGCCAAACTTCATGACGTAATAAAACAAGAATAAAATAACATATATATAGTTTTAAAAAAGAAAATACTGACCATCAACATTATTTGAACACGCTATTAATAACCGGCATGATATTCGATTTAAAGAATCGTCTATTATATAAAGGAAAATCATGGGAAATGAGAAATTAAATTGAAAGTACATTTATCACTTTAAAAAAAGATGACTACGCTTCATAACTATTGGTTGATTTTAATAACATATTTTTACCTATTTTTATACACGAACTATAAAACAGCACAAATAAATAAAACCTTGTTTTTATGTTTTATCGACATACCCATATATTAATTAATAATGAATTTACAATTTTGTATATCTATAACGTATGTTTTATATTGTTGTACAATTAATTTATTATAGTCTAAAGAAGCCGTAATTGGCAAAACTACATTTAAATCTAACGTAACTTACTGATAAACTATACCTTATTTCATAAGTGACTTACTATAGTTGATTTTCTGGATTATTATAACCCCCCCTAAAGAATACAAGAGCGCTAACCACTGGTAGCACTAGGAAATATACCAACGGCAGATAAAATATATTGAAAATGTACTATTAACAGAATATATACATATATGTTTATTCCTATTAAAAAAAGATAAATATACTAAACTTCAATTGTATATGCCATTAGGAATATAGCATTTTATTGTATTATAAATATTATTAATTAACAATACATTAATCAATTATTTATTTCAAACTTCAGACTTTTCGATAGATTCGTTAAGTCAATACTTGTAAGACAATAACAATATTTTACTAAACACAGTTCAATAACGTTGAAATAAAAATGATATATGAAGTAAATTGTTAATTTAAAAAATGTATTTCATTTTTATTTTTTTAACCTAAGTCCAACACACAAGGTTCTACAGGCATATATATAAAAAGGTGTGAAAATACAGAAATTATATTTTATGTTTTAGGCCATAAGTGGAACTAAAGTATAACAATAAGTTTGTGCTTTTTTTCCATGTCTTAGGATTCCAATTTAACAAGATTAATTACTTGTTTTTCTCCGTTTAAAGTCAGTATATTATAAACAGTATCGACCAAACACAATCCTATATTCCCTTGTGATATATGTCATTGAGGTGTAACGGGGAAATAAAGCAATCTATTTACTGTTAAAATGATAGCTGGTATATTTTAGTTACCAGTAACTGGATTACCAAATGTTGCCAACTAAACAGCGTTAAATATACAGGGCCTCCCTAAACTACGTTCCAAACTTAATTAAATAGTTACTTGGGTCACAATAAGATAAATATTTTGTATGAATATTGGTAACAAAGCACTTCACTTCGTCAACCAGTTAGCCTACATTTTGTATTATTCATTTGGAACAATATATGTAAAAATGTTACCATTAAATCTCTTAAATGTTCAGTTTTAAGCTAATTCTAATTATGATTTCAGATATAATAATTTAAACAAAATACAATTATATAATTAACAAAGCAAAGAGGTTAAAAGTTTTCACTAAACAATTAACGACATCTCACTTTTGAAAATCGGATAGAAAATAAGCGACGTCTAAGTTTTTAAGGGAAATTAGTCAACGCTAGCGTGTGAAATTGCCTAAAGTGGTTGATCGCGATCGGCAGAACAAATGACTTTGGAATTAATGAATGAGTAGACTGTTTTCAATATCTCATTAGTATTTCAGATCCATATTTTTTTTTCTTTCTCATATTTGTAGTAGTAAAACTGTTAAGTTAACAAAATGCTAAACTTATGAAGCTAAAATTATATAATTATTTAAATAATGTTGCATAATAGTTAGTTCAAATTCTGTTTTAGGAGAGATTTCCTTTTTAACCTTACAGTTTTTTTAAACTATACGGCCCACTCTTGATAGCAAAATTACTATCAAGGGACTGTGATATACGGTCCCCACAAGTCGTGTGTGTAGGGTGGGTGAGTGGGCCGTCTAATTAGTGTCACCCACCCGCCCACCCATACACAGCCCCTACACGTACTATGGAACTGACCCACCTGCCCGCCCCTACACGTACAGTGGTACTGACACACCCGCCCGCCCCTACACGTACAGTGGTACTGGTAACTTCACTGAGGATTAATGTTGATAACTGTCATGCTACATACACGTACAGCATTGATACACCCTCCCATAAACGTACAGTGGGGTGTAGTAATTTGTTGAACTACTAGTACTCACCCACTCGCTCACCTATACACGTACAGTGGTACTATCTTGCATACACCGTGTGAAGTACTCGATAATTGTCACATACTTACTGATGTGTGTAGGATCTTATTCAGTCATAGTAAGGGGAGAACTAGAACAGTTCAAGGGTAATATTACTGCCAAAAAATTCCAGTCACGGCCAGGTATTGGTGTACGATTGATATATCTGAGGTGTCCATTAATTTAGAATGTTAGAAAAACTTATAGCAAGACATTCCCACTCATAATAATTAGCAATCATAGATGATGTATAGCCAGCTAGTTTTGTTTTTCTCTTTGCATACACTAACTTGATTTTACAATATAAACAAAATACACAATATGCATAACTATTTTTATAAAGGGAGGTAATCAATACTGTCCAGGTTATTTATATTTTTTTACTTATAACAACAGATTTTATTAAAACATATTCCTTTTCAAACATCTCTTATATCCAACAATTATTTTTTTACTTCGACAATATAAGTTTGTGTGTAATAGTCAAACAAGAGGTTTAATAACACATCAATTACAAAGTGAACTACGTGACGTCATGTTAATGTTATGCTAATTACCATTTATGGATGGACAATGACATAAGCAAGAGAAGAGGAGGACAGGAGAAAAGGGAGGACGGACAATGCCAGTCGCCTGCCTGAATACTTCATGTGACCCCATCACTAACGCCTGAAAATGGTCTGTGTTTAGCTGCCATCAGTCCGTCTCCTGTTCAAATAATGAGTCACTGTTCTCTTAGACCCTCAAAAACCTACATTTGGGGTTTCCTTGTTATTTTTTTAAAATAAATTGCAATGTTTAGTAGCATTTTAAGGTGTGCACATTTTTTTTATATTATAGCTCATATAAGAAGCTAAACCATTGATTAATTGCCAATATTTATATTATATACAAAAACCAATATTATCAATTATAACTAACAGTTCAATGGTAATAAACAATAAAATTAAATGTGTAATAAAAAATGTTATTTTGTTACAATTTTAGTTTTATCAGTCGAACAAATGTAATCTATATGGATTAAAACTATTTTACATTATAAAATGTCACAACTATTTTCAAAATGATACATTCACCGATCAACCTATCATTCTTCAAGGGGGATCTTTACATCAACAAAACTATATAATGTTATTTCAAACAAGTGATCGGCCCACTATTACAAGCAAGGTATTACTGACTGACCCACCCACCCATACAAGCAAAGTGGTTCAGAACCACTCATACAAGGTTCTGACCCAACCACACAAACAAGTACATTGGTACTCACCCACTCATACAAGTAAATTATTATTAACCCACCCACTCACCCATACATGTACAATGTTAAAGACGTACTGTTATAAACTTTTACAAAGAAGTCACCTTGTAGACTATTTATTTGCGTCGTGAAGGATCAACTATGTGATCACTTCTATTTAAGTTTTCGTATTTTACAAATGCATCATTTTGATAAAATAGAACATTAAAGAGTGTAATATATTAATATTACCACTATTAAGGTATTACTAAGAAACAAATCAGAAGTTTCATTAATTATTTTTGTAATTTTGGACATAAATATATTTTACATAGTAACATGAACTAAAAATATACTTCAAATTTTATGCTACCTTTTGTTTAATATTTATAAATGTTTACGAACTTGAATTGATTTGTAATATTTTATTGTTAAAAGTGTTTATTATCATTACATGTTAACATGATAATTTGTGTTACCTTATATAATAATTGAGATTCATGCAACAATGTAATTTCTGAAAATAATTAGGACTTACTATTAACGAAAATCATTTTGAATTAGTACTTTTAATAGAATTCCAAATATTTCAAAAGTTGTGTATACATTTGTATCTCTGTACGATAGAACTCATCCAACACTGGCGCCGGCTGCTTGTATGACTTCCACTCAAGCCAATCCATTGTTCCTCTAACGAGAGTCAGGCTTGTCAACCTTTTCGTCTTCTCACTTCCTCTTTGGATATTTTTCTACCTTTTTACTATTTTAGATGATTAATTATTATCTAATTGAGTAAATTAAACGTTTTTAATATGTTAGATGTATTTATACAAAATATTCTTGCCTAAATATATAGTAAAGTTACTATTATAATGACATTAGCATATTAATAAACTTTTTCAATGTGTGGAAGCTAATTTAAACATTTTTTGAATTTTTACATACTACAATTAAAAATAAATAAATAAAAGTAACAAAACTATAGCTGTCTTATAGTATCATGTTTTTCCATTGTGGATCCCAAACAAAAACTAATATAATAAAGTTATATATTTATATTTTTATGTACACAACCACTGTGCCACCCTACCCATATTAAAAAAAATTTTTCAATAAGTTACTTTTTTATCCACCCAACCGGAGGGTTGGGAGCACAAATGTAATTAGTTTCACTGATATAAATTGTATTTTCATCATCCTCAAATGTATGTTAACTTGAAATTAGCGTATTTAAATTAAAATTAATTAATAATAATAACAATTTTGTGTTTGCAGATTTATCCACCTCTTTAGAAAAATTATTCATAACATAAACGCTAAAATTATTATCTAGACATTACATTAACATACTTTCATAGGAACTTCAAAGATTACATACATAAACATTTTAAATTTTTATAGTTAATTATTGAACCAGAATTAAGTATGACAACAACACGTCATCAGTTAAAGTAGACACCTGTACTTTTTTTATTCAAAGACAAATATACTGATAACTAAGGTTAATTTCCTTAATTTTTGTGTAATTTATTTGTATATATATATATATATATATATATATATATGAATAAATGAATTTTTATTAAATAAAAACAATTTCCGGTAGATATTTTTTTTAATAATTTACCACTTTATTAGTTTGGCAGAGCTACAAAAAGTGATATAATCAAGAAACTTTCATATTGCAGTTAGGCTAAAGAGATGATACTATTATGTTCCAAATTTCCCTTTAAACACATGTATGATATTAACCCATATAGGTTAATTACCATAGGAATATTAATAATGGTTCCACGAGGGTTAAACTAGTGAAATATTGTTATATGCGTCATCATATTTTGGCATGAAAACATTCATTCATGTAATGTACACATTGGGAACTATATCTCATCTAGTTTAATCAGTACAGGGTATATTGTACACAATTGTTAACGGTATTATGTTAGTGATCGAGTATATTTTGACCTGGATGTAGAAGATTATTTAATGCTAAAAGAATTTACACTTACTGGAAAAATAATGCACTTGAATATTTCAATGCGAATTTAAAGTTTCTTCGAATCAGGCCTGTGAATATGCACTGTATTTTAACAATCTTTAAAGAATATACTATAAGGAATAGTAAATACATTACCTAAACAAACATATTTATTTAACTTCGTAATGCCACTGTCCTATTAACACGTATATGGATAGTTTTGTCAAAAGTTGTTAATCATGGTTTATTTATCATATCTTAATATTCTTATTTTTATTTAATTAATTTATTTTTATTGATTTATTTTTAATTGGTACGTACATCCTGGAAAACGTATTCTGCTTTACGATTTGTTTTGTTTTGCAGGTGGATAACAAATTTTAATCATTGATAATATTCGTATGATGATATAAATATACCTTGAAACTCCAAACTTTGTTGAGGATGAAAGTAATTTAGACGCAACATAAAACCTTGGTAATATCTGTGATGTCAAACTTAAGGTTTATGATTCAACTTATAATGTGTCGTTTCTCCAGGAAAAGCAAATAAATTATAACAAATTGTTACTGAAACTATGTTGAAATTTAAATATGGTCCCTTTAATTATATCAATGATTGAAACTGTTCTAAAATAATCCGATAGATAAGAATCTCAGAGAGACACTATTGCGCAGTGTTTGAATTTGCGAGGTTTCTGATCACAAAATGAATAGAAAAAATCAGTCATATTTTAAGTAAACAATAGTAATTGTATGTCAAAGGGATTAGTTCAACTGTTGTTACAAAAATATTTACCAAACTCAAACTAAAACAAAAGTAATGTTATATGAAACAAAGTGGTATAGTTTATAAATAAAACAAAATAAATATTCCTCCCACCCTATTACCTCACAAAAATCTAATCCAAAACCGCATAAAAACTAAAATTTTGTATTGCTTTATGTGAGTGTTTGAAAATGATTACCTTACCATTGAAAGGATACAGATATCCATATTATTATATGTAATACAATTTAAAAATACAAATATAGGGCGTTCTTTCAAACTCATAAAGCGAAACATGGATGTATAGAGCAAGCTAACTAAGTACTGAGGGGATCCTAAGTAAAATAATCAAGTGTTCATAAACAAGCTACCATTAAAAAGTGAAAGTTGACCTTCCCCTACTGAACCTGTCCTTTAGGCACACACTGCCTCTAAATTACTAAAGTGAAATCTGCATCCAAGAGGATACTAGACACAGACAAAGGGCAAAATACATTAAAATTGAAAATAATATTAAATTTTGGTTTGGTTTGTGTGGCTGAGTAACATTTATGTCTCATGTGTCAATAATATTCATATTTATCCAGTTGCTGATTTGTTAAATATTTAGAATTGTTAGAGTTATTTAACTTATAATGGTTTATTTATAGTTATATTGTTGTCATTTAATAAAGTTAAAGAAGTTCCTAAAAATAAAAAAATTGATTTGTTTATTTAATATTTGATAGCTAATTACTTAACCATTTTATTTTAAATAATCTTTTGTAGTATTATTGTAAATTCATTCATATAAATTTTCTATCAAATAGCTTAAGCTGGTTTTGATAATAAAAAACTATTAAGAAAAATTGTGATTGCAAATAATAAATATATTTGAAATTGAATATCTATACAAATACATTTTAGATTTACTGAATTGTTTTCTTATTTACATAGATCTATATTTATAAAAGATGATGTTTTATATATATATATATATGTTTGAAGTTTATGCGCTGCCAAACTATCCAACCGATCGCCATGAAACTTTAGGATGTTGTCTTGTATACTCCCGATATGGTTTCTGTGAAGTTTGATGCAGATCCGTCCACAGGGTCCCACCCCACGGGCTCCTAAAGATCCCATGTTATTCAAATGGAGAATCTGAATTGTTTACAAAAAACATATGACTGTGTGGTTTAATGTAGTTTCACATGTCATTCAACTGATGTTTTCAACTGATTTGCCATTCAATTTTAAACGGCTCCAATTTCCTGTGCGACTTGATTTTGCAATAACTATTAATAAATCTCAAGGATAGTCATTGCCCGTTGCCGCAATAAATTTAAGTAATCCATGTTTTTCACATGGATACATGGACTACGTCGCTTGCTCGAGAGTAGGCTCACCAAAAAACCTTTACATTTTTTTTACATATTATACACCTTTACATATTAACCTTTACATATTACACACCTTTACATATTATACACCAAATAAGAAGACCAAAAATATTGTTTACCCTCTTGCACTCATTTAATAAATAATGATTTTTTCTATAATTCTTTTTATTGCTTTATTTTGGTATGTCAATGAAAAATGAAAGGCGAGACAACGTCCGCCGGGTTCAGCTAGTTTTATATTAAAACTTTAATGTTTACCTAATTAACTTATCTACCTAATAAACGTACTATAATCATAAAGTTAAATTGCCTACAATAAACTGATCTAACTAAGGAATTATTGTACATATATCTCGTAATATTATAGTTATTTCTATGAGTCTGGATTTGATGCACACTCATGCCACTGTGCATGAGTGTGAGTACATGTTACATGTTACATGAGTACTGTACGTAACTCCCACAGTATAAATAGTTACTGTAATAGCACTATTATATACTGTGGTAGTAATATACGTCTGGTGGCATTTGTCCAACCGCCCACCCATACACGTACGGTGGCATTAGCCCACCCACCCATACGTACAGTGTATTAACCCACCCGCCCACTCATACACGTACAGTGGCATTCACCCACCCACCTATTCACACACGGTGGCATTCATGTCCTATTATGGCATTAATTGGATTATGTTATGTTAGGTTAGGTGTGTGTGTGTTATTTTTAGAAAATTTTAATCCCTAATATCGAACACCTAATAGTGAAGCATATTAACACAACAGTTGGTTATTTTCCCGAACACACGTAATATGCAGGGTTTATAATACTTTGATTTTAAAAATTAAACATCGTTATTTTTTGTACAGGCATGGTGGTCTTTATCATTAATATTTTGTTTTTTTTCGTACGGCCCCCATAATTAGGCCCTTGGTCTGTTGGGGTCGCAGTTGGTTTTCACATGTATGTATGTTATCTTTTGTTTGTTTTGGTTTTTGTATATATATTGAATACAAATAAATCTTATGTTTAATAATTTAGCCAATATATGGTTGTATTTAAACTGTATTATATATTATTGTATTATAACCAAGATTGTATTATATAATTGGGAGTACTTTATTTAGACGCTTAATTTATAATTGTGTTTCTTCAGTTATTTAAGTTTTTTTCCATAAAATGTACCTTTTCATTGTGATTAATATTTTTGCCTGTGAAACTAAACTATACCTGTAAAAACAATAATTATATTTTTATCATTATTATAACCAGACAGTGCCACCTATTATGCTCATTTTATTGAAATAGAAATGGTATTAGATATTTTCAAACTGAATTTCCTACCACTCGGTAACTTTAAGTATTGTGACATCACCTTATTGTGTGAGTTGTAAGGAAACAAAATCACCTTATTTTGTAAAAATTTTAATTTTCAATTTTTATATACGTAAATGTGTTCTATATAAATACCAATATAGTATATATATCAAAGTTGTCTTCAATATGTAATTTTCCTATATTCAAAAAATGGTTTACAAATTAGTTGAAACATTATATAAAACTAAGTTAAGCCTGTTACACCAACTAAATAAAAAATTTAGTAGCTGTCATTCTACTATTTTCTACAATTGAACATGACAATTAAAGATATTTTATACTAACTAACGTGAAGAATAAATCCTTCTAAATGCCATAATATCAATCTAATAAGTTTATATCAATTGGGTAAATTGGGTACTGCATTAATTTAATTTAGTTATTATTATGTTTTTATTGTCAATTAATACGTAGGATTTTATGATAAATCGTACTAAAAATATGTTGAAGTGTTTTAACCCAATCCTTGTCTCAGTATAAGTAATTACCACTTGTTTATGACGATGTTGTTTACTTTATATTAGACTCATTATTTCGAGGAAGATAAGCCAAATATATAGGTTACAAATATACACAAATTATTCCTGATATATACTAAGTTCATATAATGTTATATAAGTTTATATAACATACATTTCAGTGACATACTTTTAAAGTGGCCCTAAGCTAAATCCTGCTAATAGTAAAATCAACTACCACAGTTCAAATCAACTCATAGAAATACCCATGAGTAAATTATACTCTGTAAAAGAAACAGGAGAGAGAACATAACCTAAAAACTTAACCTATAAATTTATTTTAAAAATTACTCCTTTATCAGGTACCCAAGTATTTTTTTTAACAGAATGTGCTGCATTGCATTTTAATCGTATTTGTATGAACATAATTTTCATTCTGTCTACTTTATGATAAAATTAATTTATTTATGTTACATATAAGTTTGTATTATGTGTTTGACGATAGTGATTTGATAAAACTAATACTTATTAATTTACCTTAGAATTTAAGAAAATTAGGTTTATTTCCTTTTTAACTGGTATTTACTATTTGTGGTAAAAAAAGAGAATGTATTTATTTTGCATAGCATTTTAACAAATACCGTTAGAATGTATTTTTTGTTGATTTTGAGATATCAGAATAAATCATTCATAACGTACACCATTAAAATTTCAATCGACATTTCGGTAATTGTATTAGCCTAAGTTACACAACACAGAGCTCGTCGCAATTCCCCTGTCAATGGTATCGATGCAAACAGGAAACAACATTCATAAACAATTTCCGCCACGAATACTCCTACATTTTTATTTCCGCTCTCAGCCTTCCTGACACAGAGATTCATAATTTACATCCAATAAATATCAAATTACTTCTTCATTCAATCAGCGTTTTTAGGACGTTTATTAGGGTTCTAAAAACCACTGTAATTAAATAATCTAGAAATAGAATAATGTCATCCTAGATGTATATTCCTGAATCCAATTGATTAACATATAAATACAAAAGGTACAAATATCATGGTAAACATTCCTTTGTAAATCCCTCTGGTAATTTGGTAACTTTATGAAGTACAAGTTATATTTATCATTAAATTACATAATGTAGTGTGACGTTAACTTGTATTTTATTAATACCAAAACGAAATATGCTAATTAGGCAACTATAATTATTGAATCAAAATAGTACTATAGTTAAAAATTTTAATTTTGAGACCATTTTTGTGTTTTAAACTCATTATGCGGCTACAAGAATACCGTAGTGAGTATAGATTTTGTTACTAGAAATTACTTAAAAGAAAATAAGGAAAAGGCACATTGAACATTGAGATTCTCCTACTGGAAAAACCGACACAGGATAAGGATTGAGGGATAACACCTCCCACTCCAGGTAAATAAGAACATGTGGGATTTGTTACTTGTTATCTTTTTGTTTTTATGAAGGTGTGATATGGATTTACACTAAAGGATATAGATAGCTATTTATAATCTTAGGTGGTGTAAAGGGTGTAGTTGGTACAGTTGTTGGAGTAACTGAAAATAAAAAGTAACATGATTACTACAGCCAAAAATCTAAAAAATATAATAATTCGGTTTTCTTTTTTCTGTCTGCTACCAGTTATAGATATGTTTGATGAATAAAGGTTTTTGGTTAATATTTTATTTATAAAAAATTAGGCTACTAAATTACATATATTTTTTTAAGAAGGTTATTTTCTTTAGTTATGTACTATATAAGACATTTTTTGTTTTTTTTTCATAGTGATATATTTAATGAAAACATATTTTTGATTATTGTGCGAGTATGTGTGCATGTTTATGTATGTATATATACTGTATGTATATATGTATATTTGAATGTAAGTCTATGTATATTTGTTGGTACTGTATTATATTTCTTTTTTGTAATACTTCTTTTACTTCAATTGTTAAATAATTATTATTGTTGATATCGCAATTTATTGGTATTGTTTCAAGTATAGTGTTATTTTCACCACTTACTTGTTTTAATAGTATTAGTTATAGTACACCGCTGCCACAGAGCGCTATTTGCTTTTTTTAATATTAACTATAATTGGTTTTTTCCTTGGTTTACTATACATTTTTTCTTTTTTTCTTATTCTTATATTGTAAAATGTTTGCGCGTATATTATTGGCACCCAACGAAAAGCCATGTTGGCTTGTTGAGACCGCATATAGTAAAAATGTTGGTAAATGAATTAATTGAGATAAATAATGAATTGAATTTAATACTGAATTACGGTGTGAAATTTAGCATAATAAAAACACATTTAATGTAAACATGCTGTTTGTCTAAGATTATCAGTTTGAAAATGGTGGATGTTTATATATTTCAAAGTACAATATATATATAAAAAAACTATACCCAACAGTGTCAAATAATAATATTTTAAGATAACATTATTCAATGATATGCCAATTTAAAAAATTGAGTGATAAATAACAGAGAAAACATATTTTTTGTGACTAAAATTATCGTAACTTGGGTACTCTTTACAAAGAGCATTTAGTTTTTATATATATTTTTTACATACAGACTTTTTACATAAAATATATTTTTATAAGATCAACATAATACTGATATTAAGTATTGTATGTCAAATGGTTTTTGAGATATTCAGATATATGTAAAAAAACACAGACAGACACACAGACAGAAAACGAATTGAGAAAATACACACGTTGTATAGTATCGTTTGCTTATAATGACCCGACAAACAATCTCTGAAATATGTGACAGTTGAAGTTCGATACTCTGTATAAGTATATAAAAAACAGAAAATCTTTGTAAAATTTGACATTGAAGAAAAGGATATCGATCGACTGGTGCATCTTCCAAACATTTTATCTAATTAGACAAAAATAGGTGCTCAATTATTATTTTAATTAACTTATTTATTATTGAAAGTGAATAAAAAAATTACAGAAAAATATAGGCACATATAAATTTATTAATAACCAGTAACCAACATTAATTTAAAAAATAGATTTTATTTACCGATATTAATATTTAATAAATCCCTCACTTACAAGAACATGCACATACGAGTATTACATGATTTAAGAGTAAACTATGAAGTGTGCATAGAATCTTTTAGGACGAAAATCTTGGACCAAAGAAGTCACAATATCAACATTTATGGAATAGAAAAATTACTTGTAGGATTTCAAAATATTTATAACTTTGGCTGAATATAATATTTTCAGCTTTGCGTTATAAAGAGAGTGAATGATCTAAATTAAAATTAATTAATTAAAATTTAACAACAATTACGTGTTTACTAAAACCTGTGAATGTAAGCTTATGTATTTTTAACAATCGAGATTTTACCTTGCAAATGGACTAGTCCTATTCTTGTTTAATTAGCTTATATTGAGGGATGGCAGTAACATATATAAATTATGCCATTATTTGTGAACATTATTAGTTGGCATTGCTGTCAATTGGCAAATATGTTGAATATTTCTAAAGCTTGAAGTCTTTTTAAAACTAACAAAACGTTTCGACAAGTATAAAACTCCAGTCGTCTTCAGTGCTATTTACTACTGACTTCGAAAACCTATTTTGTTTTCACTACTTAATAGTTTGGCTTTGTGTTGTTAAGTAACGAGTTATTTTTAATATTTTTTTCATTTATCTGTAAAAGTTTATAATAATACATGATGTTTTGAGAAGTCTATCATAATTATAAGATGCACATTTCTAAGGGTTTTCTTCATTTATATGGGTTAGTTAGAAAAAATATGTCAACTATGTTTGTGAGTAGAACTTGAAGCAGATAAGATTTTTATTCCTATCAAAATGTGTTAGTTGTTAAAACACCTAAAGATTTGGAAACCTGCAACAAATATAACAATGTTGTGTTAAATGTTCTGAAACATATAACGCATCGTTATTGACCTAAAATGTTGTTCTTAAGGCAACATAATAACTGTTATACTTGTAGTTGAATTTCACAATGAAATTCGGTAGTAAAATGTTATATTTCTATATAGCTTATCTAGTAGAAATTTCAACTTTTTTATTATTTTTACAGACCCACCCTTACAGGCGTATATACAGTAGTTAACCACAAAGTAAAAATGGTACTGACCCACCCACCCACCCTTACACGTACAGAGGTATTGACCCACCCACCCACCCATACACGTACAGTGGTATTACCACAGAATATAGACAGATACAGAAGCCCCACGGTATAGGAAATAATGAAACGGGCAGTTCGTGGTATTTCTCAAAATGAAGGCGTTGAGACGGTCGCTAACTGGCGCGGCGTTGCCAGATCATAGTGCGGGATTCCCGTTTTCCCACAGTGGAGGGAGGAATACAGAATGGACAGACGAAACTCCAACCGACAGTCAGACAGGGCACTGAGGGCAAGGCCCGGAATACCCCCGCTTACGTTCACTGAGTTGCATTTACTCCGCGTATTTTGACCCTATACATCCTCTTGTTTGAATTTTAGCCAAATTCTTCTAATACATAAGTTATACGTTGAGCAAATAAAAACTATTTTATGCACTTCTAAATAAAGGGGATTCTTAATAAACAAGTTTATGAAACATTTATGATAATTTATCAAATTAAATTATGAAACAATTAATTGTTTAAGGAAGATAAAATAACGATGGATGATAGAAAACCGAAATATTTATTCTGCAGTTAGCTTGGGCATTGTCAGTGATATTACACCACGAGGAACTATAAAATATAACATATAATTTAGACATACATACTATACAGAATTTATTCACCACGATTTCTCGATACATCCCTCTCATAAGCTCATTATTGTTATTAATTTTTATTAGGGCTTACTATTTTTAAACCTTTCAATAGCCAAATTGATTGATTTTTTTACTTATTTTATACCGACTGAATATCATCAATATTTATAGATACTATATACTGTACCTGAGCAGATACAGAGACAAGCAAATTGTATTGATGGCACATGCTTATAAAGATCCTTGAAACATATAATTAGAAGATATACTTTTAACTATCGATACATTTATGAACTATTTACATTAATAAACATTTGATTAAACCCAAAAACAAAACACAAATTGTTACATAAATACGCCCTAAAAGTGTTATACAATACAAAATAAATACTGTAAACACATAGTAAACATATAGGCTATTTTTAAAAAATTATATCTTATCACCAAAATTTCTCATATCTCGATCTTTCATAACCACATTATTTTTATTCATCTTACTTAACCCTCTATTTTCTACGTCCCTTTTAACATTTTTGAACCTTTCAATTTGGCCAATTTAATAGGGCGCTTATTACTGCTTGTAGATAATTTAAACTGGACAGATTAAGAGACAAAAAAGGAATATTGGTGACACAGATAAAAGACTGATTTATATCCAAGTCTTTAGAACAGATAAAAGTCTTAAACACAATTACTAAGAGAAATTAAATTATCAAATTATGTATGGAAAAATAACCATACAAATTAGTTACTTCACAAGACAATTTGTTCGTCATGACATTCGAATGACCGCTACTCTGTAAAGGAAAATTGTTTCCAAGTACAGTTTGCGACAATTAATTCTCTTAAATAGACCTTTCATTGAATACCAAACTTGGCTTAGATTTAAGATGTTCGTTCAACTCCTCACGGGCCGTACCAGTGAAAGGCTGAAAAGTCACTAATGGTATGATAAAGTAGGTTTTTGTGACCAAGATGATGTGCAAGATTTCACTTTTATATGTTAAGTCATATAAAAGCTGTGACAGCGTTTCTATATTTTTTTCACCTTGTATGCACGCTATGTACATATTGCCGACGTTTCAAGTGCATTGCAGTTTCATCTTCAGGGCAACACACTCTGTTACTAGATCCACAGAATATATGTAATGTACCTGGTGATGAGTATGTCGCCCTGAAGATGAGAGCTACAATGCACTCGAAACGTTGGCAACATCTAATTAGTGTACATAGCAATCAGACACGGTCCTACCTGGATTATGATAATGTAAATAGTTTGGTCTAACGTGGAGTTTATATCAAACTGGTTTCACTTATTCATTTTAACGATTAGTCACCAAATACGAATGTGGGTATACTTTTGCTGCAGGAAATGTATCGCATAGATTAGTGAAGTAAGGTGTGTGAATGGTGTGCGACTGCAGCATTCGTCACATTCACTCCGTGAACGCTGATAGCGCTACCATAAGGTTGAAGACGGGCTTTGCTAAACACTTTAACATTTTAATTTAGTATTTTTCAGTTTACTCATGGCATTGTTACAGTTTTAGACAATAGAAGATAATTGGCAATGCGGGGACAAGACGCAGAAGACGTTTGATTAATTTATATTAACACATGGCACAAATGGCTCGAGGAAAATAATCTAGGCCTAAATGATGTGTATTATTTAAAAAATTTCTTTCACTTACCACAGTTCTCCACGTACACTTGTGATACGTGTTTTAGGAACCTTAACATCCGCAGTGATTCTATTTGTATAAATTTTTATACTTCCTCTAACACAAACTGTCGTAGTCTTTCTTTTTCTCTATTAAAACACTAAGTTATAACAAGAAACAATGATAAAATAACCGAAACCAAACCAATTTTATTCAGAAACTAGGAGACACCCCTGCCCGCTTCGCATGCCAACCCCGTCGTCACTCGCTGTGCTCGTGAGATATGGGTCACCTGCGGCCTCATGGGGGAGCTCGGCCTTCGGCCACGCCAAGACGCTCTGCTACAGGCCTCGCGGGGGAAGGTTCGGCTTGCGGTCTCACCAAGACACTCTGCTACAGTCCCATTTGAGGAACTCGGCCTGCGGCCTCGCCAAGACGCTCTTCTACAGGCAGTTATGGAACTCGGCCTGCGGCCTCGCGGGGGAAAGTTCGGCTTGCGGCCTCACCAAGATACTGCTACAGTCCATTTGTGGATCTCGGCATGTCGCCTCGTGAGAAAGATCGGCCCTCTGCCTCGTCAGGATTTTTAACCAGTATGACCATTAATTTTGGTTTTTGGGGCAGCGGAACCCCTAAACATAGACTTTTCTCAAATCTGATGGTAAATTAGTATTTAAGAGAAAAATACTTTTATTTTGATACCCCACTTGAGTGTATTAGTTTGACATTAGTACTCAATTTTGGGTTTTGGAGCTTCTTTTTATTCGGGGGGGGGGGGGGGGGCAGAACCCTTAAACGTTGTCTCTTCCAAGATGTAAAGGTAAAATGTAATTTTTGAGATAAATAGCTATAGTTTGATGCTCCACTTGTAAGTTTTATTTTTGTACTACCCTTTTACTGGTTTTAGGAGTTTTTAGTTTTGTTTTAGGAGCATTTACCCCTTAATATTTATCCTGTTCAAAATCTGATATTGTATTTAGTTTCAGAAGAGAAATGGCTTTAAATTGATACATCACTTGAGTAGATTAGATCAGTTTAAAAAATTTTTCATTTTTAAAATTTTCAGTTTTTGAGCCCCCGATAGCACAAATGTTTGAGTTATTAAGCTGAAATTGATATATAAGGTGCGCGTTTGTTACACGTGTAGAACTGTGAATGTTTGGACATTTTACTAAAGATTTTCTTCAACTTAGGTAATAAAAATTACTTTTTAGTGATTTTTTCCATTGGGACATTGGGGAAGTTTTGGGGTATAAAGGCCGCCATCTTGTTTATGAGTGAAAAATGTAAACTTTTGTGAATTTTTCTGGAGGTTTCAGACAGAGAGCTTGAATTCAAGTATACCCGGGTAAGACGCCGGGAAATGCCTCAACATTTATGTCAGTGAGTCAGTCAGTCACTACATCGAGCTTTATAGTATATAGATTGACTGAGTTTTATTCAGAATTTTTTTTACAGACGGAAAGGATGCAGGAAGTAGATGACCACGTGGTGGGTGCGCGTTCTTTGAACTTTGCCTCAAATATTATTTTCCATCTAGTTTGAAGGAAACAGTGTTCGTTCTAACATATGAGACGCCGACACAACGTTGAGCGTATTTTAAGGCGAATATGAACGATGATATGAGTGTAGCCTGGTTACTAACTGAGTTTAACTGTTCCTCAGAAAGTGCAATTTATTAATAGCCCAACAGCCAGGGCAACTATCGGACCTGGAGCTTTCCGTAAAATCCGAACCACGTAGTGTTGGTCTGATTTTCAGCTAACAGACAAATCTGACACTCAGTTCTCTTCCCTACACAACATCCGAACCTTGACTACCATCCAACATGAACACCCCATACGTCTCTAGTAGTGTCCACGTCGATGGCAACATTGTGCGGACGCCGTATCGGTATTAAGAGGACCGAACATGGAACCTATCGCCTTCAATCTCCCAAAAACTTTGTCCCCATTCGAGATTTATGTTCCTTTAAACATTTTTTACCCATTTAAAACTGTAAAAAATAATAGTAATAATCCAAAACCTAATTTTTTCTTAAACTAGGAGATACCACAGCACGCTAAGTGTGCAAAACCCCGTTACTGGCTACGCTCATTTCGCTCACTCGTGTAATTTTGTTATTTTTCTTCGTATTACATGCTTAACATTGTTTCAATACACTGTTTAAAAATAACCTCTTATGTCAAGTGTGCAACAGTGTCAACCGTGCACGTCATAAGCGTTCTCATTGTTAGGGTAACAATGATTTGCTAGTATTGGCATATTAGTTATCTTCCTTAATTTAGATTTTTAAGAAAAACTGTTGACAAATCCCCTCTTAGTATGTCTATAGCCTATAATGAATGTTTATAGCAAATTTCTTGATCTTATGATTTTTGAGAATTTGTTATTAGTCAGTGTTGTTTGGCTTTAATAATACTTAAAGAAATCATCTCCCTAGCCACGATAAAATTGGAAAACATTTGTTCTTTGTAATAGGATTATTTATGTTTTATACTTATCTAATTTTCAGTTAGTCAAGTTTTAAGCGAAAATAGCACCCTACTGATGATTATCTGAAGAAACGTTTAAAATAATGTATTTTTTAAATAGTTTATTAAGCTACGTGTATGGAATTTTAGTCTGACAACGCCAATAAAATAATAAAGTATACAAAATAGTTTTACTAACATTTATGTAGACTATTATTTACAAATTTGCAAGTATTTATTATTATTATTACTATCTTAAATACATGCATGACAGTACGCTTTTAGACTTACTTTATTCATTTACACGGGCCTTTACACAGGCAAAATATTTCTCCATATGTTTTATTTACTTATTTTTACTCGTGTGTACAAAATCTAGATCTCACCAAGTTATGCAAAACTTGTCGGTGAAGACCTATAGTAAACAAGAGAAACAAACACGTATTATAGGAAAGAATACCTGATTATTTTAATTCTTTTCTAGTAATTGCTAAGATTGGGCGGTTTAGGGCAGGCACCGAATCAAACAAACAATAATTGTCGATAAAAAAATGTTAATATGAACATTACGTTTTAACAGTAAAAGATGTACAGTAATATTAAACTCCGCATATGCATCATTGTTGGACTCCTCATGCCATACACCCGGGACTGTAGCAGTTGACTAGCCTGAGAGACCAGAGACGATGATGCGTAGCGAGGGATTTCTCCCTGGCCGGCTGGGCCGGCCGGCCAGCCACAGTTTGGCAACCGCGCTTGGCCGGTTTTTACCACTAGCGCCGCGTATGATCTGGCCGGTGAGTTAAGCGATCTCGCGTTTCAAAATTTAGCATTGCGTGGGGCTTCTGTATCTGTCTATATTCTGTGGTATTACGTATGGCGATATCGACCCACCCGCCCACCCATACACGTACAGTGATCCCTCCCTTCCTCTCCCTCCCTCCCTTCCTCTCTCCCTCCCTCCCACTCCCTCCCTCCCTCCCCCCTCCCTCCCACCCTTCCCCCTCCCTCCTACCCCTGAAAATGTAGTGTTATAAGAATATAGTTTTTGTTTATGCAAAAACGAAAGTTAGAATTGAAGTCCATATTAAATGACCATAATAAAGTAATACAACAGTTTAGGGATTTTTATAAACTATTCAAAAGAAATGGTACCGTATTAAATGTTTTATATTACTAAAATATTACATAAAACTTCGTATTTTTTGAACAAGTGTGTTTACCAACGCTTTACATATCAAAGGCCTTGCATATATATCACTGTGAAACTGCCGTATCAAGTCAGTAGAGTTATATCGGCTTTGATGTATTATTTATTCGGTTGACGAACGGTAATGTAGGGTGGTTTGTCTGTTTGCTTACCTCATCTGACTTATCCGCTTTGTTGAATTCCGATAGTTGCAGAAGCTTGAAGTTAGAAGGATGTTTTGTTATCAATCTTAAAATTAAAGATAAATATTAAAAAATTTATTCAAATAAATCCTAAAATAAAAAATAATTTCAAATAATTTACAATAATGAACAAACATTTTTTTAAATTTTTAGTACAATTACAGATAACACTGGTGGCTACCTGTAATTGTACTAAACATTTTAAAAATTTTTTGTTCATTATTGTAAATTATTTGAAATATTTTTTTTTATTTTAGGATTTATTTGAATACATTTTAAAATATATATCTTTATTTTTAAGATTGAAAACAAAACATCCTTCTAACTTTAAGCTTCTGCAACTATACACTATATACACTCAATGAATACATTTAATCAATGAATACACTATATACACTCCAACCACTAGACATCTGCAGAAAAGATTACTTAACAAGAATTTTTCATTGTAATAAGCTTATTACAATGAAAAATACTTATTGAGTAATCTTTTCTGCAGATGTCTAGTGGTTGGAGTGTATATAGTGTATTCATTGATTTGTTTTAAGTAAGAATATTTATAGTTATGATTGTTTAACAATAAAAGTTTTATTCTTTGGAAAATTTACGTCGGATGTTAAATATTAATTGGGAATATTTATAATGCAGTTTTAACGAATATAATAATACTTTGAAATATTAACTCTAATTTATAATTTCCTTTGTTACTAGTTTACAAAATGTTTAGTATTATTTTGTCATACGCATATATGAAGCATTAGGCAATTATAAGTTATAAAGAAATGAAAATTAGAATAAGAGGAACTATGCAAAAGTCTGGAATAAGTTCTGACAGTTTGAAACTTCATTCAAGCAACCTTTTTCGAATGTTTATTAGTAATAGAGCGTTATCAAAAGAATTACCATTTATACTTATCATGGTTGCATTAATAAATTAAATTAAATTATATTTATTACGATTTTTTTTAATTGGGTCTACAGTTACCTACGTCTAGCTTCACCTGAAATGAGAAAAAACTGTATATCCGTGAATATCTACGTAGATTTAAGTGTGGATTTACTTTATTAGTACTAAACTTTACTACACAAATATATTTTTGCATATTCATTGAAAAATCAACACATCAAATCTGCATTTAACTTTGGAACCGTAGGTTGAATTCACAAGATTTTGTCTTTGGTACATTATTTGATCCTTTAAAATCCATGCTACAGAATGCTCTACCTGATGGCGGATTGACACATATTTATTATAATTTTCAGAAGGTTGCACTAGTTCCAATTGTAGTTCTTCTTCATGAAATGATGAATTTTTCCGTTGATTTAATACCTCTATTTTTTTCCGTTAATTCACTACCGCTTGAAAAATATTCTTTTTCTCTAAAAACTGTTCCCCAATCATTTTTACATCAACTGTGGTATTCCTTATCCGCTAGGAATCCGATATCGCTGGCCTTGTCTTATCGCTTTCCAAGAACTTACACATGGAGGGAGCATTCGGTGGCAAGTCAATCATTGGATTTACCAGTTTGTGATCTACTTTAGTAGCCACCTAACCTAACCTAACCGTAATTTCGATAGAAAAATTAGTGGTAGTGTAGTAACGGAAAATGTAGTGTTAGTGAATTATTGGGAAAGGTTCGAAATTACATATAATAGGAAGGTTGTAAACAAAATCAATTCAAGGCATCATCATTCTTAAATATTACCACTGTTACAGTTTAATTATTTTAAAGTAATATTATTGCTGTAGTATATTTTGTTATTATAGATTATACTTTGGTGTTATGGTGTTTGGTGTATTCATCAATTTATTCTATAGTTCATATATATTTTGTACTGGAGATGTAAGTTAGTCAATTTAAAGGTTTTAATAATCATTTGGTGTATTAATTCAAAGCAAACTATTTTGTATAACTTTGGTCCTCTGTTTAAGGAAAAATATTAAATTATTGTAATTTGCTATAATGAGTTAAATTATTTCAGAATCAGAGCTTAGTTCAGTTCCCCATAACAAAAATCATGTAAAACAATTCGTAATTATATGGACAACTATAGTGGAATTATGTTTAAATTCATTAAATGAATATAGCTAATTCGGTACAATTAATAGAAAATCTTCTAACTAACAAGATAGATAACGTCAATCCAGCACCTATTCCACTGTTTCGTAATTTAAAACAATACTCACGAGATAAGACATCTTGAACCAACCAATCAACAGCTAAGATTGGATATTAAATTATTAGAGACGCATTGTTCCAAGCAATCAACATCTAGAACGAAGCATTTATGCGTACCCTGCGTACTGATGAGTACGTACAAAACGTACGTAAATTTGAGTAGTTTACAAAACGTTGCTGGACTTGTTTTAGGACAGAGGAAAAATTTAAAGAAATGTTTATCGACTTCATTTAAAAAACCCCAGAAATTACATTTATCAAAAGATTTGCACCCAAAAAATTGAAAATATTATCTTAAAATCTTAAGAACACTTATCTTAAAATCTTATCTTCCACAGTTTTGCCTATAATTTGTAATTTAAGGTGAATATTCTATTAATAAATGTTATGTACCAGAAACAACTAATACTTATTTGCTTTTGATGATTTTTTTTTTGAAACTAAACAATATATTTATAATTTTTTAAGTCAATTTTGATATTTTATAACTAATATAATGACAACAAGCAAACATTTAACAGTGCACATACGATATTGATGTGTAAGATCTAAATTCGTATAGAAACTTAATTCATTACAAATTAGAGTCATTTTAGTAAATATATTCTGTAGAACACCTACCATTGAATTCATAAAGTTATCCAAGTTTACAAATATAACTTGTCAACATGGCTTTTATTTGTAAACAAATATGTCTAAATAAAAACTACTTTTGTAAGTGATAAAGTTGCATAAAAATGAGTCTAATTGATATTCTTTGGCATATATACAGATAAAAAGTTACATTAAAACACAATTAGGTCTAATATTTCTAATATGAAATGTAAAATTCTTTTAATTTTGACTTTGTGAATAAAAGGCAAATTATAGATAAAAACAAATCGTTAGAGATAGATATTATTGGACTGATAAATCACTGGCACCCAATATTCAATCAAAACTCTGGTCACGGAAGACTTTCTGCAAATTGATTTATTAAAATAATAGTGATATGGGTTCTATATTTACAAAGAACCCGGAAATATAAAATATAATTTTTGAAATCAAGATACTTAAAAAATTGTGTTTCACTACATTTATGTTGATATTTAATATTTTTCTATTCATGGATATAAAAAAAATTAATTGTCAATATCAATTCAATTTGCTTATTTAATTCAAGTGCAAATGTTACAAAACTACAATTATAATATATGTTTTACTTATACCAACAGATATTAATAGCTAAGTGTATTTTATTATAAATCCTATTTTCAATTTTATTTTTAATAATAACATAATTTATATATTTAGCTAATAGCCTTAGCGTGGATATAAATAGTTTCTTTCATTTGTTTGTGTGGTTTGTAATTTAAATTATAAAAAATTATTGATACTTTGTTTATTATAAATTAAATAAGATACATGATTTATTTTCTCTAATTATTTTTACAGATAATATTCATATTTTACTTTACAAATACATTAGAAATAACGAATCAAATTACAAATTAGATACTTTAAACCACACAATTTCTTTTAAAATGTATTTAAAAGTAGACATCAACAAGAAATCTTGTACATAAGCTAAATGATAAGGGAGATATTAAGTAGGGGAAATACAACAGTTTATTGTCAAACTGTTATAATTGATAAGTATCTGAATCTAAACTTTTTTAAAGACTTGGTGGCTAATTTACTATAGCAGAAATTAAAGTGACTCTGGGATTAATATTAGTTGAAAACGAACTCAACTTATTGAATTTGATATTTCATATAGTTCTAGGCTTTTATAATAGGGTCTAAAAGAGGAAGAGATAGTCTAGGAAGAACGTTGCCTTTGTGTAAGATGAAACTATAAATATAATAAGAAGAGCAGAGAAAACAATGCTCATCAAAACAGTATAACAAAGTAGAGTATGATACAAAAATACATAACTGAATACATAGATGTTGAAATTAGTTGTCATATTTATAACAAGGTGCTGAACAATAACCCGACTGTCTAATTTTTGGAAAGCTTTAAAATAATTTACAACAATGAAGTGAATTTGATACACCGTTCACTAATGTTTACAACAATATAAATGGATGTCAGATTGTTACAGCTGATAGTGCCTTGACAAGCCTGGACATAGGTAATGAATCTTATTGTTACAAACAATAAACAATGGACTAATCCATTGTGTTATGTTGGTGATATTGGACGGTGATTAAGTGATAAAAGGGACGGACAAATAGAGTTATGGCTTTTGTATTGTTTACTGTAGTAAACGTTTAGCTGTTCATTAAACCAAGGGTTGACTGGCTTTATAAATAGGAATAAAAATATTTGTACCTAAACACGTAAAATGTATGACCATTAAAATATAACGTCTTCTAGTCCGATTTATATTCTACAAATATGAACTTTGTAGGATAGATTCACAATCAAATATACATGTTATAGTATTATTTGTGTTGCATATATAAAGTGAAGTAGATTATTGTTGTGCAATAGCTATAAACTTTGGCTACCCTAAAGTTTGATTGCCTAGATCCTTGTATATACGCTGTGGATCCACCTTTTACCATGAAACTAATAATTAAGACCATATTTTATATTTTTAATCTTATCAATATTGCATGAATTTAACTTAAAATCTCATTAAATATAGAAGTTTCATTACTCATTTTAATTAATAGTCATAACTTTATTATTATTATTTTTTTAATGGAGAGTCCAACCATCTTCTTAACCTTACTCTGCCATTCGTCGTAGACTATTGATATGTGCGAAAAACTTATTCAGACAGAGTAAGGGGGCGAACCAGTACAGTAGAAGGTGAATATTACTGATAATCTTCCAGTCTTGGCCGGATTCGAACTAGCCTACCTCTAACACAACCTCAAAGTCCTGACGCCTTAGACCGCTCGGCCATCGGCTCACCAATAAATTTTAGAAAAGTAATTGGTAAATAGAACATTTATTTATTTATAATCAGGCTGATTAGGAGTCTAGATTTTCTCTAAAACAGTTACAATAAAATGTATCAAATTATTTTGTAGTTTTATACACCGTATTATATCACTGTTTGTTTTCAGGCTGTATATGCAGCTGTGCTGCCATCTATCAATATTTAGTTTCAAATAAGTGCTCGGACGACTGTTTGGTGTACTATTAGCTCAGCTATTAGCCCCTTAAGCTTGTAATAAAGAGATACAGACAGAGGCAGACTGCCAGCATAGTCGGTGAGTCACGAGAAGTCCTCTGAACTTCATGCCTCTGTGATATTGAAGGCACTGATATCCATTGAAACACCACAAGTTATGTAGTGTACCTGTTGTAATTACTAATTATGATATATACACTACGTAGATTGTGCTGTTGTGATGGAAATCAGCGCCTTCAATATTACAGAGACTTCAGAGGACTTCTCGTGACTCGTCGACAGTAATATTTATGACAAACCACACTGGAAAACTCACTCCACGGGACCCATTTGAGTGGACTAATATCTTTCTTTCTTGTTTATATAGTAAATAATAATACTAAATCATATCAGTAAGTAATCTTTTATTAAATATTTGGAAGGCACGTGAGAGTATTTTCTTAGTCAGTCCACACTACCACTAACAGGAAGAATTTCACCCTAGAATATGCTCCGTATTTATTTTTCCGCATGTATTTACAAACAATCATAGGTTGGAGAACACATAATGTTCTGTTTCTAACTGAATATTAACATTATATTTGGTAAAATGTTACGTCAATCTTGTTCTCAATCTTACTCTGCCGATTCCCCAAACATTTTGAATCTGCATAAGGAAGTTCTGTTTAGTGTTAAAGAGGGGAATTTATGTACTAAAATGTGAAAAATTAATAATAAAACTTCCAATTTAGGCTAAGATTTATACCTTCAATACCTTAAAGCCAACTTCAAGGTCATACGGAAGAAATACTTATCTAGTATAATTCTGTTCTCTTTGACAAATTTGCTTGTAGAAAAAACAAAAAAGTAATTATACAGGATGTTCAAAAAGAATTACCCGATTTTAAATAGCTATATTTGTTAGGCACCAGGGGTTTACTAAAAGATGTTGGACAATAAAATATTCACAAAAGAATGAAGTTTACGACAAGTTATCAAAGATATTCGATATGTCCTCCATTTGCTGCACGGATGACATCTAGTCAATATATCTGAATTCGTCCCAAACTGTGCGTAAGGTGTCTTCTGTTACTGAAGCTACTACGGATGGTATTATGTTTTTAAGTTAATCAGTAATAGAGCTAAGGGAGGAACATAAACACGTTTTTTAACAGACCCCACAGGAAATAATCACATGATGCTTTGCTAGGTCAGGACTGTAAAGCCCGGTCTTGTGGTCCGGTACGGCCTATCCAACGTTGAGGCAAGTTGTCATTGAGGAAACTGCGTAGGTCGAGTTGCCAGAGTGGTGGTGCTCCATCTTGTTGAAATATAAATTATTCGGAGTCAACAGTAAGTTGGGGAGTAACAATTATGTTGCATTTATGACATTTAGTTCAATAAGTTAAAATCGGACTATTCTTTTTTAAGCACCTTGAATATTCAATCAACCGTGGTTATTTGGGTTATCGATAAAACTTCTCAAATTTTTATGGATATTCCTTCCTAAGTGTTAATTTATTTCCGTTTAACAATACAAGTTAAAATATGTAAGTAGTAGGGTTTTGGCGGTTCAAAGTAGCCCCAATGATGAGATTTCGCCACGATGATGCCCGAGGGTGGGGGTCCAGGTCACGAGACCTTAATGAGTTTTTAATGGGGTTTTAATCGATTTTTAATGACCCTAATGAGTTTTTAATGGGGTTTTAATCGATTCTTAATGACCTTAATGAGTTTTTAATGGGGTTTTCTTTTAATTACCCTAATTACGACTAAATACCCAAGATGGCGGCCCCGGATCCAAGATGGCGGCTCCCGCAAAAACAGCTACAGGTCTACAGCATGCACAAACATATTACGTAGATACTCACCCTGTATGGTCGGTAGAATGTCAGTGCAAAAGCCTCTCAAGGAACGTCTGCATGTACAGACATGAAAAGGTTACGCAACACGACCTTGCATACACACCTGGCGTCTAGACACCCGACCACGTCCACCTTAGCGGTTAACCTCGAGAAAGGCCACCTGTCGTCTAGACACCGAACCTCGACCGCCTTGGCGGGCAACCTTGCGTGAACACCTGGTGTCTAGACGTCCGACCTTGAGTCAAAGACAGACATGAAAATGTTACGTAACACTCAATGATCTGTGACAGACACGAAATAATGTAACATGTAATGCCAGATAGGTACTCCAAGTCCACTTCCGGTTCACTTCCGGGATGACACTTCCGGGAAGATACTTCCGGACTTCCGGTTTACTTCCGGTCCACTTCTGGTTCACTTCCGGGATGACACTTCCGGGAAGATACTTCCGGACTTCCGGTTTACTTCCGGTCCACTTACGGTTCACTTCCGGGATGACACTTCCGGGAAGATACTTCCGGACTTCCGGTTTACTTCCGGTCCACTTCCGGTTCACTTCCAGGATGACACTTCCGGGAAGATACTTCCGGACTTCCGGTTTACTTCCGGTCCACTTCCGGTTCACTTCCGGGATGACACTTCCGGGAAGATACTTCCGGACTTCCGGTTTACTTCCGGTCCACTTCCGGTTCACTTCCGGGATGATACTTCCGGACTTCCGCGATGGTACTTCCGGGATGATACTTCCGGACTTCCTAGGTGATATAACACATACAGCCACTGAGTCCAGAGTCCGGTTAGGCGTGTCGGGTGTGGCTCACCTTGCTCAAGGTTGGGTGTGGTCGCCTTTCCCAGCCTTGTCTGGGCGGGTGCGGTCACTTTAGCTGGGTATAAATACGCCTCAATCACAACGGCTGCCAGTGTGCCTTCCCATTGTGGACCATCGAGTATCTACCTGCCTGTACACCGCTCTTCTACCGCGCAACTTTGAACCTTCAATTTGAGTAAGTACCCAACGTACATAAAACAACTACCTTATAACCACATTTAGTTACTAAAACATTCAATAGTATACCGTATACTCATTAACATATTAACTTCAGATGTAGAACACTAAAAACTCATACCACTTGCTCATAAGCTTAGCATATTATTATTATTACAAGTAAGTTGGTATGGATATCAAACATAACCTCACATTTTAAACATAACCTAAAATATAGTTGAACCTTTGTTACTGTTTTTGATTCGCGTAGTATCCATTAAAATACTATATTGATTCACGTAGTAGTTAAACCATATATTTCGATGATTTCAGACCAAACCTCAGTCAGTCTACGAGATTCAAATTGACAACATCTCTACTCTCTCTCCAGCTACCATCTACTATTATTACAAGTAAGTTGGTATAGATACCAAACATAACCTCAAATTTAAACATAACCTAAAATACACCAGGGTATTAACAAACACCATCCTCTAGAGTATATGAATTCTAAAACATTTCATCATTTGTTGCAGATCAACCATCCCCACACGAACCTACTACCACTGCATCACTTGAATTCGTCCTCCTACGGCAACCGCACCCATCTTATACATGTAAGCCCTTATATATCATTACTGTAGTAAGTCCATAACCTCAGTTAACGTAGTAGTACCCCTAAGCAAACTTTAGACTTGGATTACCGTTCTCTTTACGGTATTTGCATAGATTACCTTAGTGAACATGTTACCAATACAAATTGTCCGTCTGTTGCAGATCAACATGAATCCCAACCAGTCTCCCTGCCCTAGATGTGCTAAGGTCGTGTCCAAGGCGAACATAGCTCGGCACCTCAAGACATGTGGAGTAGCAAAACCTCCCACCCGGGAGCCCCAACGTCCGTGCCCGGCTTGCGGTTCTCTCATCACCCTCTCTCATAGAACCCGCCACCTCAAGAAGTGTAACCCCGCACTATTCAAGAGAAAGGCGGATGAGCCTACACCACCGACTATTAAGATCGCCCGCTTGGATCAACCCTCGACCTCCGACGAGCAGACGCCTAGCACCTCAACCGAGACTCGACCCTCCATCGTCAACGCCATCCGATCATCTATCGTATCGACCTACAATTCTATCAAGAATGCCGTAGGCGACCTCATTGGACCGAAGGAGCTTCACATAGAAGAGATTGAGAAGGCGTTCAAGGGAAGGCTCAAGACCTACCAGGTTGAGAATAAACCGGGATTTAAGGATCCTATCCTATTCTTGGAGCGTTCGAGGGAGCTGACTGCGAGCAAGATAGAAGAAAATTGCCGCGTGCAGAACGTTAAAGTCAACTTTCTACTCTTTATCGAGTACGAGAAACCGACCGGAGACAAACCCCAGCGACAAGAAATGAATTTTAAAACAAAGAACGAAGTCGTTTATTCTACCACCAACATTCTGGACTACGTCAAGGGAGCAGAAGCAAATCTGCTGAAGGAGATGGACGAGTTCTACAGCAAAGGCTCCGGTTGGACTCTACGTCGGATCTTGCACTTGGAGCTCAGAATCAGCCACTACAAACCTCTGCGAGGATCGACTTACATGGACCTACCCAAGAACATTCAATACAAGAGGTCCGTTGTGAATGTACGGAACAACGACAACAAGTGCTTCCTCTGGTCCATTCTCGCCGCTCTCCATCCCGTGCCAGAGAATAATAATCCACGCATGGTTAGTCACTATCTCCCATTCGAGCACGACTTTGATCAACAACTGCGAGGAATCGACTTTCCCGTCAGTCTCGAGCATGTCAAGCTGTTTGAGAAGAGAGTCGACTTTTCAATCAATGTATATGCGTATGACGATGACAACAAGTATACGATATACCCCCTGATCGTGACGGGTCTGGAACGTCGATTGCACATCGACCTCCTTTATATGAAGAACGAAGAGACGTCCCACTACTGCTTCATTAGGAATCTCAGCAGGCTCACACGTAGTCAGATCACAAAACATGAAAGCATGAGCTGGATATGTCGCCGCTGCCTCGACCACTTCACCTCCGAAAGAATCCTAATCGAGCACAAGAAAGACTGCAGAGAGTTTGAAGCTGCAAGAGCAATCATGCCCAAGGAGGGCAGCGTGATCGAGTTTAAAGACGGCAACGCCTCCATGAGGGTTCCCTTTGCCGCATATGCCGATTTCGAGAGCATGTTGATGCCGACGGAAGAGCCTGACATTGAAATGGATCCAAACAAGTCGCACACAAAAAAATATCAGAAGCATGAACCAGTGAGCTTTTGCTACTACATCGTGCACGCCGAGGGAAACTGCAGCCGGCTGGTCAAATACTTTGGAGCAGACGCCGCACGGATCTTTGTCGACAGCATGCTGGAGGAATCCAGGAAGATCTACAAGCTATACTCCAGAGAAGCAGCAAAACCGATGGAAACTACCCCAGACGATGAGATCGCCATAGCCAGCGCCACAAAATGTCACATCTGCGAGAAGCTCTTTACGCCGGACGAGTACAGGGTGCGAGATCACGACCATCTTACTGGGAAATTCCGAGGAATGGCTCACAATACCTGCAACCTAAAATACCAAAAGCCCGAGTTCATGCCCGTTTTCGTTCACAACCTCACCGGCTACGACACTCACCTGTTTATACGAATGTTTGGGTTCAACGACGAAACCATCGACGTCATCCCCAACAACGAGGAGCGCTATATCTCCTATACCATCAACATCAAGGAGGGAGTAAAGCTGCGTTTTCTGGATTCATGCAGATTTATGCAATCAAGCCTGGATTCTTTAGCCAAGAATCTGACGCTCGACCAATTCCGACATACGTCCAGATTCTACTCTGGCGAGCAACTGGAGCTGCTCATCAGGAAGGGAGTCTATCCATACGACTTTATGGATTCGCTCGGCAAGTACCAGCTGACGCATTTACCAGAGCAACGATTCTTCTACAACAAGCTGAACAGGAGTACCATCAAACCTGAAGACTACAAACACGCTCAGACCGTATGGGAGAAATTCAGCATCAAGGACATGCAGCACTACACCATGCTGTACAATGAGAGCGACGTGCTCATATTGGCGGACATAATGGAAAATTTCCGAGATGTTTGCCTGGAGACGTACAAACTCGACCCAGCATGGTTCTTCACCGCACCCGGTCTGGCCTGGAGCGCACTTCTTCGAACAACTGGAGTACAGCTGGAGCTGCTCACGGACTCGAACATGAGTAATATGATTACGAGAGGAATTCGCGGTGGAGTATCCCAATGCTCGAACCGGTACGCAAAGGCCAACAACCCCTTTGCAGAAGATTACGACGTCCTCACATCCGACCAGCTACCTCACCTACCTTGACGCAAACAACCTATACGGCTGGGCGATGAGCCAGCCGATGCCCTACGGTCGGTTCGAATGGGTAGAAGATCCGACAACCGTCAACGTCATGGATATAGCAGACGATGCGGAGGTGGGCTACATTTTAGAAGTAGATTTAGAGTACCCCCGAGAACTTCACGATCAGCACTCGGATCTTCCTCTGGCGCCGGAACAGCGTAAACCACCCGGATCTAAGGAGTACAAGCTACTCTTGACGCTTTACGACAAGAAGGAATACGTTGTGCACTATCGGAGTCTCAAGCAGTACATCTCGCTGGGGATGACATTGAAAAAGATCCATCGGGCTGTCAGTTTTCTCCAAAGACCGTGGATGAAGTCATATATCCAGCTAAATACAGACAAGAGAACCAAGAGCAAGAACGACTTTGAGAAAGAGTTCTACAAGCTCATGAATAACGCTGTTTTTGGTAAAACTATGGAGAATATCCGGAATCGAGTCGATATCAGGCTTGCGACTCAGGACAAACAGGTTGAAAAGTGGATCGCCAAGCCAAACTTCAAGAGTCGAGCTATATTTGCTGACAACCCAGCCGCTATCCACATGACGAAGACAAAGGTTATATTCAACAAGGCTGTCTACGTGGGAATGTCGATCCTCAACGTTTCAAAGACCCTTATGTTCGACTTCCACTACAACGTCATCAAGAGGAGATACGGCGAGAAGGCAGCACTCCAGTATACCGACACCGACTCGCTAACGTACCTCATTGAAACTGACAACTTTTATGAGGACGTTAAGCAAATGATCGATCTGTTTGACACTAGCGATTACCCTCAACCAAACCGCTACGACATGCCAGGAGTTAACAAAAAAGTTATCGGGCAAGTTCAAGGATGAGCTCAATGGACGTCCCATTTACGAGTTTGTAGGGCTGCGATCCAAGATGTACGCACACCGGTCGGAGATTGATGCAAAGAAGCCTGAGCTTAAAGGGGAGGAGAAGAAGTCAAAAGGTGTGAAAAAGTCGACGATCAAAGATACCATCACGTTCGACGACTATAAACAGTGTTTGGAAAGTTACGCAAAGACGTACAGCACTGCGGAAGTTTCTTTGGGGTTAAAAAGTGACAACGAGTCAAAAATGTACAGGTCTATGAATTGCATACGGAGCTATAAACACCAACTGTATAGCATAGAGATCCACAAGATAGCGCTGTCCTGCTGCCGACAATAAACGCTATATAACAGAGGACGGCATCAAGACCTTGCCATGGGGTCACTACCAAATTGCCGAAGACGTTATGCATGATCTGGATCTATTGGACGCATTGATGGCTGAGTAAGAGGGTAGATGGGAGCACAGACGTGCAGGAGGTAGCAGAGCAAGGGACGGCTACCACTTTCCACAGCGGGGAGGGGCTGTGGAATCCCGTAAGAGCAATGACTGCCAACACCCAATTGACCTTCAATAACCGGCAACGCCCAATTGACCTTCAACGCCCAATAAATATTCCAGGTTGAATACCAGGTATAAATACACCTCACTCACAACGACCGTCAGTGTCCCAGAGGCTATCAACATGTACGGAGAATCCGACGCTACTTCTGAACAAGCACCCATCCTGGACGGTGACTGCAACCCAGTCGTCAATCTGAAATGGAGGGATCTCTACATGGACTTTATGTGGCGAGAAGATAACATCAGAAATAGATGGTATGCTCAACCACGTGACGAATACGAATGGAAATGGCACGAAGAGGATATGAAGTTTATGAGTGAAGTAAATCCAATAATTGAGGAGCATTGGAAGTCGATAAGTTCTGAACAGGATTATCTCCAGGCATACCTCGACACTGTGGATTGGATGGACTTGAAAATTTTTGTACGTGGAATCCATTACAACAGGGAATGTCGTAAGAGAAAACTTACAGATCTAGAAATGGAAAAGCATACAGCGCAAGAAAAGAGACTACGGGAAAAATTTCATACTTACGTTTCCTTTACCTTTTATGAAAAAAACATAGAGAAACAACTCACTTAAGGGAGCACAGGAGTGCAGGAGGTAGCAAGAAGAAGAAGGTCGGCTACCACTTTCCGCAGCGGGGAGGGGCTGTGGAATCCCTTAAAAACCAATAAATATTTTGGTTTACAACAATTTCAATTAGTTATGAATTGGACACAATCCAATACAAATTATGGATGTGAGAGAAATCATCGCCAAAGGTTCACCTGCGATGCTAGAGGATGATGTAATACTCGATTATACATACACGATCTCAGCAAAGTGTACTCATTTCCAGTTGAGACACGAAGGAGTAAACATCACAAGATGAGTCAAGTGTTTATCGTGTTAAATAATCCCGATCCTACTGAGGGGTTCAGTAGTGATGATGCGACTCTCCTAAGGTTCTACAAGAACGGGGAAAATGTCGATACTGTTTCAGTGTACAGGTACTCCAGAACGATTGATGTATCCGAATACGATAGAGTGGATATTCTAGCTTATGGTTTTTTACCGAATGTCAAACAGAGCGTAAATGAGGATGAATATACTATAAAAGTTTCTCAGTCGTGTGTTTGTTTTAAACACTCTCTAGATTTGACTAACATCAACACATTGAAGCTATATAGCGACCTGTATGCTAATAAAGCGCTGGAAAGAATTAATAACTTTGATATAGACTCGCCTATTGTGGAAGAAACATCAGATTCTGAATCGAGTGAGGGGGAGGGGGATATGGAGACAAGGAGTGAGGTAATGGTGGAGTAAGAAGACGGATGGGAGCACAAGAGTGCAGGAGGTAGCAAGAAGAAGAAGGTCGGCTACCACTTTCCGCAGCGGGGAGGGGCTGTGGAATCCCTTAAAACCAATAAATACTTTGGTTTACAACAATTTCAATTAGTCATGAATTGGACACAATCCAATACAAATTATGAACGTGAGAGAAATCATCGCCAAAGAGCTACACGCTCCAGCCAGAAGAACATTTCCCACCAGACCTGTGGAAGTCAAAGGAATAGACGATCTGTATCAGGCTGACTTGGTGGAGATGATACCATACTCAAAGTTTAACAAGGGCTACAAGTACATTCTCACAGTAATCAACTGCTTTACCAAATACGCTTACGCAATACCAGTCAAGGACAAGTCTGGACAGGAAATCGTCAAGGCCATACAACCTGTTTTGGAGGAGAATCGGATGACGCACCTGCAAACCGACATGGGAAAAGAGTTTTACAACGCTGGATTCACCAAGCTAATGAAGAAACACAACATTAATCATTACTCTGTGTACAGCGAGAAGAAGGGAGCCATAGTGGAGAGATTCAATCGTAGTCTCAAGTCTTTAATGTGGAGAAAATTTACAGAACTGGGCAACTACCAATGGATTAAAATCCTACCCGACCTGTTGGAAGAGTACAACACGAGAAAACATAGAACAATTGGCATGGCACCTTTTGAGGTGAACAAAAAGAACGAGGATTTGGTCAGACGAAACATTAACAAGAATAGACAAAAATATAAGAAGAAGGAAAAGATCGAGTTCAAAGTGGGGTGACAAAGTAAGGATAAGCAAGTATAAAAAGGTTTTCGACAAGGGATACCTACCCAACTGGACAAACGAGATTTTTACTGTGGAAGCGGTGCGTCCAACTGTACCGACTACGTATCACCTAAAGGATTACCGCAACAACATACTTAAAGGAAGCTTTTACGGAAAAGAACTGCTCAAGACCAGACACGGAGACGTATATCTGGTGGAAAAGGTGTTGAGGAGAAAGGGTAACAAAGTGCTGGTTAAGTGGCTTGGCTTTGATGGTACTCACAATTCGTGGATAAATAAAAGTGAACTTGTGTGAATTACTCAGTTTGAGCTTAGACATTAAGATGAAAACACCCAAATTGCCTATCGTAAACTTTGACGTATACTGTGGAGGAGATATGAAGGAAAGGAGCAAACACAGTGATCTGCTGCCAAACCATGTTCGATGTATCATGTGCGGACCTTCAAATTCCGGCAAGACTAATGTAATGTTAAACTTGTTGTTTAATCCAAATGGGCTAAAGTTTGAAAATGTCTACGTGTTTTCAAAATCACTCCATCAGCCAAAGTATAAGTTGCTAGAGAAGGTACTACTGACTATACCCGGTATAGGATATTTCCCTTTCACAGACAACGGTGAGGTGATTCATCCAAACGAGGTGATGGAACACTCTGTCATGGTGTTTGATGATGTCGCATGTGAAAAGCAAGACAACATCAGAAACTACTTTACAATGGGACGACACCAGAATGTTGATACTTTTTACCTGTGTCAAACATACAGTAGAATACCCAAACAGCTGATTAGGGACAATGCAAACTTTATTATTGTGTTTAAGCAAGATGACAGAAATCTAAGACACATATACGATGATCATATAAATACGGACATGTCTTATGGGAGATTCAAAGAGTTGTGTGCCACCGCATGGAACAGTGGTAAGAACAAGTTCGTTGTAGTGGACAAAGAACGTAACATCAACGATGGTAGATACCGCGTCGGACTCAACGAGTTTGTCAAAGTTTTACAACATGATGCTGAAGGTTAGTTTTAGTCAACCTCTTGTGACAAGAGAGTACCACCTACCGGTGAATGAGGATCGTAAATCATTGACGTTAGACAGGCTACGTTTTATAAGGCGAATAGATACGTTGGAAGCAACCATTTTGGGTCCACTTCTTTTGCTGCATATTGCGAAACAGAAAGACTTGAAGACAGAAAAAACAGAAAAACAGGAAAAACAGAAAAAACAGGAAAACAGGAAAACGGAAAAACAGAAAAACAGGAAAACGGAAAAACGGAAAAAACAGAAAAACAGGGAAAACGGAAAAACAGGAAAACGGAAAAACAGAAAAACAGGAAAACGGAAAAACAGGAAAACGGAAAAACAGGAAAACGGGAAAACAGGAAAACAGGAAAACAGGAAAACAGGAAAATAACCTGAGGGGATTCCGTAAGAATATGGATGGGAGCACAAGAGTGCATGAGGTAGCAAGAAGAAGGTCGGTTACAACTATCCACAGCGGGGAGAGACTGTGAAAACTCAATAAATAAGGATGTGATATCTTGAATTAGTTATTCGACAAGATGACGTTCAAGGATGAACATCTTATACGTGAAATAAAGATGCTGCAGGATAGTATAAGGCAAAAGTTGCGCGATATTAAAAGCAGTTCAATTCAAACACAACGTTCGTTGGAAGTACAGTACAAACCATTGATTGACCCGCTAAAACAGTTGACGGAGACGGTTGTTGCTGCCAAAGAGATCAAGCAAGAGCCCAAAGAAGAGAATGAAGAGGAAGTGGAGGAGGAGCGGGAGGAGGAGGTTTTTGAGCCTGAGCAGGCATCTGGAAGACCGTCTTTAGCGTCAGAGTTTGACGCATTTATTCGTGCAAACAACATTGGAGACATGTTAAGCTCCTACCTTCAGTTTATTCAAACGGACGATAAGGAAGAAGCTGATTTCACGTACGGCATTCACTATGATGGCAACGAGTGGAAAATGGGATCGTATCCGGTTAGCTTTTCCGATAACGACATAATTATAAATGGAGTTGAATACAAGGGAACACCTGGACTGTTTGAGTTGATTTTCAAGAAACATCCGCAGAGTGGATCGTTCAACGATAATGATTTAAAAGTGTACAAGCAAATGTTGGAGGCAACTGGTGTTCACAAGCGTTGAAGATGGCAGAGGAATAAAATCCAACAGAGGCTACAAGTACACGAATATTATATCAAATATGTTTCCACCAAAAAATAAGAAGAAACTACCCTTACTACATGCTTCTCCAGCGTCTAGAAAAAGACCAAGTCAACCACTATCACCATTTATCAAGAGAACAAAGTTGGGAGAGGGTTTGCTAATGGAAGTTGAGAAATCCAAAGTCGACTACCGGTACTGGGATGACCCTAATGAATTGGTTGATCGTTTGCGTCTGTTGTTAGCATCTAAAGAAGCAGGTAACAGTGGTCACAATAATGAGATTATCGCCATTCTGGAGGAGCTCAAGGAGGCGGATATTATAAAAGACTTTGATAACTTTATTTTGTAACCATTATCGTAATGTCTATCGACAAGTTCGGACGTCAGTTAGTTCAAAAGGGTGCTGCTGCTGTGCCCAAAGGAGCACGAGGTGAAGGATTTAAATTGACTCCTGAAGGAAACTATGATATGCAAAATAAAGTTTTAGCAAATATAGGCGATGCAATAGGTGAAAATGATGCAGTCAGTCTAAAAATTATAGGTGAGCATTGTGTATTATTCGAGGATAAATACATTAATGCTAAAAACAGGTATATAGCAAATGTTCAGAATCCTATTGAAGCAAAAGATGCTGCAACTAAATTGTACGTAGACTCTCTTGTTCCACCTAGATACGGTACCTTTTGGCACTTTGGGAAAAAACGGTTGTTGAGGTGGCCGACCCAATAGATGATGCAGACGTAGTTACAAAGAAATACCTGACGGCTAATAGCCGAAAAGGGCTAAAAGCGGGTGGGCGTTTAACAATATGCGATTAACGTCAATCAAAGATCCTGTTGAGCCTCAAGATGCAGTGACTCAAAACTACCTTTCAGGATCTCTTAACGTGGTACGGGAAAAGTGGATTCCTAAACAGACCGCTAATGAGTGGGATTTCGGAGATAAAAAGCTTTCCTCTGTGGGTGATCCAGTCACGATGCAAGACGCTGTAACTATGAATTATCTTGTACGAGCAATGAGTGCATTACTTTACGATATATACTATCGCATATTACCACCTCAAGATCAGATCCACAGTTTGTCTAAAGAGGAGTGGATCGACAAGCATATTGTACGACCATATTTCTTAAACGAAGCTACTAGAGTTAGATCACACGAATAAAAACCCTTGAATTTGAATAGAGGCAGTCATTTGATCTTTATAATGCCGAGAGTTAACAAGAAAAAGGTCAGTCGTCATTCAACAGTCAAAGGGTGTGGACTACTAGAGACAGTCGGTAGTTTTGCCAGTTCAGCTCTCAACAAAGGGATCGATCTACTACCAGTGGAACTTCATCTGCCAGGAGGTTACAGGTACTGTGGTCCAGGCACCAAATTAAAGGAGAGGTTAGCTCGTGGTGATCAGGGAATTAACAAGTTGGACGAGGTCTGTAAGGAGCACGACATTACATATTCCAAATATAGTGACAATCAACACCGTAGACAGGCGGATCAACAGCTGGCCGATAAGGCTTGGAATAGGGTTAAATCATCAGACGCTTCTTTAGCAGAACGAGCCGCAGCTTGGTCCGTGACAACAGCTATGAATGTCAAGAAAAAGCTGGGAGGTACAATGAAGAGACGACGCGTATGCAAAAAGAAAAAGATTGCAAAGCGGCGAGGTAAAGGTTACTACTTGAGGCCTTACAAAAAGGGGGAGGGATACTACTTAAAGCCGTACAAGCAGGGAAATGGATTACCTAAAGTCGTACATAAGAAAAAAAAAAAAAAAAAAGTTTGCGTTAAAACACTTGCCGGATCGGACTCTTACAAACTTTGACCTGGACAGATATGCACGTAAATTTAGAATACCACATTTTCGAGGTGTTTTTATGAGAGACGCCTTACCACAGAATATTTGGAAGAAGGAACGTGCCATTGTTAATCTAGATTCAAACAGTGGGAGGGGTACTCACTGGGTGTGTTATAAAAAAGTGGACAACGTAGTGACGTATTTCGATAGTTTTGGAAACCTACAACCACCACCTGACCTTTTAGAGTATTTTCAAGGATGTAAAGTGTTGTACAACTACACTCCACGTCAGACTTTTGGCTCCAACATTTGCGGTCATTTATGTTTAGAGTTTTTGATGAATCAACTTTAGTATGTGTCTGACTTTTAGAGAGTGAGCAGCATTATGTTTTGTGTGAGTGGAAATAGTTCAGTGTTTGGCTGCAGTGTTTTTCCTGCAATAGACCTTTCTGAGGGTGATTGGGAAATTGGATTAGTAGACTTTACAACATACAACTCTATACCAAACGTTGAGAAGGGAGTCAATAATTTGTTCCATTACGGTGATAAAATTGTCGACATACCGACTGGTTCTTATGAAATTGACGACATTACACAACTTATCGAACACAAAATCAACGATCCGAATTTAAAGATTAGAGGCAACAACAATACGTTTAAAGTGGAAATTTACGGTGAAAAGGTGATTGATTTCTCTCAGGAAGACAGCATAGGTTCACTGTTGGTCTATTCCAGATCGATTCTTGAACCAAATAAATGGCACGTGTCAGACACTCCAGTTGCCATTATTAAAGTGAATGTCATACGAGTCGAATGTAACGTGGTTAGAGGTTCTTATCAAAACGGTACAGAAGGACACGTCATTCACGAGTTTTACCCTGCCGTACCTCCTGGGTTTAAAATTGTTGAAACGCCCCGTAACGTCATTTACTTGCCAGTTAGCGTCAAGAGGTTGGAAAACATAACAGTTAGACTCTCCGACCAAAACAATCGTTTGATAAATTCTGAGAGACGAAGTGGTCAACATTAGACTTCACTTGAAACGTAAGGATGGGTCTGATTTTCAATAAATTGGATGGACACAGGACAAAATCAATCAGTCGCCTGTTACGTGTGAAACGGTTAACATCAAAGAACAAGGAGTTTCTACAGTCTCTCGGTCTTCGATATGTTGTCCGTAAGTAGTAAAGCGCAATTTGATGAAAGTGTGACAGAGTACGAGTACCGTACTCATGCACCTTTTACATCGACAACTTTTAATCCGGACGATGAGGTGCGTATTTCTATTCAACAGCAGGATGGGTTTACATACCCTTGTGAGAGCTACTTACACGTGACTGGTAAATTGACAAAATCTGATGGTCAGACTCAGTATGATAGTTTACATCTAGTCAACAATGCCATGGCGTTTCTGATTAACGAGATTAGATACGAAATTGGCGGTGTAATTGTCGATCGATCTAAAAATGTCGGTATAACATCCACTATTAAGAATTTAGTAACCCTAACTCCAGACGATGAGAAGCGATTGATGAACGCTAGTTGGGTTGGAAAAGGATCATTGAATACGGTGAAGGAGTTTTCTTTTTGTATTCCTTTGAAATTGTTAATGGGGTTCTTTGAGGACTACAAAAGAATCATTGTCAACCAAAGACAGGAATTGATTTTGCTCTTGTCTTCGAATGTAAAGAACGCCTTGTACAAGGAGGTTGCGGCCACTGATTTCAAGTTGACGATTGATAAGATTTACTGGCGGGTTCCCTACGTAAATGTGTCTGATGATATGAAGTTGTCATTACTACGGGTGCTGGAACAGGATCGTGTATTGGAAATGCCTTTCAGGTCTTGGGAGTTGCACGAGTTTCCTGAACTTCCCACAAGTACGAGACAATCTTGGACCATCAAGACTTCTTCACAACTGGAAAAGCCACGTTACGTCATATTAGCCTTTCAAACTAGTAGGAAAAATGATTTAACCAAGGACGCTAGTATCTTTGACAAGTGTTCACTGTCGGATGTAAAGCTCTTTCTAAACTCTCAGTACTACCCGTATGATAACATACGTGGTGATGACGCTCTGTTGTATGAAATGTACGCAAGGTTTCAATCCTCATACTACGGGTCGAGTTCACCCAGTCCCATAATGAATCTTACAGCTTTTGATTCTTGTCCCGTTTTTGTAATCGACTGTTCCAAACAGTCTGAGAACCTCAAATCAGGACCTGTAGACGTCCGCCTTGAATTTGAATCTTCCACTGCTTTTCCAAAAGGTACAACTGCCTACTGTTTGATTATTCACGACGCCCTAGTCGAGTACAGTCCACTTACTGGAACTGTCAACAGAGTTCTCTAGTGTCGTTCGAGCCCTATAAAAGGAAGCTCAGCACCCACTCGGTCTCAGTCGCTGCTCCACCACCACCATGGCATCATCATCCTCCGCTGTTCCAGACACTGATGTCTCTATAGTAGAGTTTCCACTGGTTGACAGAAAAGGTGTACCTACTCTGGTGCCGGTACCGGACAAACGGGATCTGACAGCTTTTCTCAAGGTAATATACAATCTCAACTCGGGTTTTACTAAATTTGTCACTGTCGGTCTCTTTAATGAATTTCTCTTTCAAGTGGGCATTTTGTTTCACAAGCAAGGCATGCGTAAGTATGTTTTACTAAACAACGCACAGTTTTCAAAGTTGAAAGAAACAGAACCTTCAATTACCTATGCTCTGTGTCATAAGGATCAACAAAAGAGATTCACTGAGGCGGACATTAAATACACGATCCGTAACATTTTCAACAAACCTTAAGTGGAGCTTTTCGACATAGATAATGAAACCGCTATACTTTTCACTAAAGACGAATGGTTGAATTTTGTTAGCTTATTGCCTTGCATTTCACGGTACATTGAACAGTTGACCTGTGTCGAGCCTTACCTGATTGAACACATTGATCGGGTTATGCATAGTGATTCGGTCTATGTTCCCCCACCACAGCAAGTGAACGGTTGGGACGCTGACCGTTTGCATGACGAGATTGTTTTGTATAAGAAGACAAAGCCCACAGTAGGTTGATCATAACCATGTCGACACCGGCTGTGGTGGAGTTTCATGGGTTCAAAGACAATCGCAATAGATTTATCGTTAAAGAATTTGTCATTGTGGGTCCTTTTGTAAATGTAAATATAGTTTTCAAGTCTCCTTATCCTAAAAGTAAGTTGAATAGTGCTGCTCGGAAAGCTAACAATTGGTGTGAGCGTGAGTTTCACAAAATACTTTGGGAGGAGGGATGTGTACCTTTTAGCTTCAAACTAGTTCGTAGTTTACTAAAACCTTTTGATATAGTTTATACCAAAGGGTTGGAGAAAAAGTTATTTCTTTCCAAAATTCACGGGAATGTTCAGGAACTCGACGAGTCTTGGACAGTTCCCGACATGTATACGTTTTTACCTTGTTGTTTACCGCAACATGCTAGTGATGGCAAGTGCGCCTTAGTAAGTGCTCAGTTTTACTACAATAAGTCGCGTGCTTTTAAATGTGTATAGTTTTACTGTGGAAAAATTGTTACTATCGTATCCCTAGCTCTGTGTGAATGTGCAATAACCGTAACGTCGAGGTGAGGGCGGCCCAAAATTAATAAAAAAGCCCGACTGTTCTCTAAGGCAGCCGTAAAACGCATAAGTCCTGAGGCGGTCCTGCAGCTTGGGGCTGGGCTAATCCCCGTAAGACCTTGAGTCGCAGTCCGGGCCCTCGTACGGTACGTGTATCTGGATGTGTGTAACACTCTATGGCTGGCTTAAACTCTATAAGTCCAGGGTGTGAGTTAGGGATGTTTTAGTAACGAGAAAAAAATAATAAAAAATAAAAGCCCTTTGTAAGTTTGTGCGTCACGTTGAAAGGCTTCTCCAAAGTTTGTGCGTCACGTTGAAAGGCTTCTCCAAGTAAAGTGGCGGCTAGACTTATAGGGGTTCCAAAAAAAGTATAAAATAATAAACAAACAAAAAATAATACTGGGAGGTAGCAATTTTGTTATGGAGTGGCTATCACCGTAGCTTGCGATGGTTGGGGCAAGTTACAATACGGAAAGTGGGATTATGCCTACTGGGGACACCCACTATAATAAAAAACGCGCCATTGCACAGAGTGCAATCCCAATACCCCTTGGGTGGTGTGGAAACTTGGGTCAAGAATGGTTACACGGACAGCAATGTACCATTTCAGGCTTCTCATTTTACCCAATTGGGACCTGATTTCATCGAGAATATTGTTTTTCTTATCAGTTAGAGCACTTAAAACATCATTGTATATGAGTAATCTTGTGACTGGGAGGTAGCAATTTTGTTATGGAGTGGCTATCACCGTAGCTTGCGATGGTTGGGGCAAGTTACATTAAAGTAAGTGGGATTATGCCTACTGGGGACACCCACTATAATAAAAAACGCGCCATTGCACAGAGTGCAATCCCAATACCCCTTGGGTGGCGTGGAAACTTGGGTCAAGGTCACAGACTTGTCTGGACAGGCATGTTCTGTCTGACAATGCGAGACCACCTGCGTGCAATGACCACGCCCTGTCTGGGAATGCAAGGACAGGCGCTACGACTGGCTCTCAAGGTCAACGGTGAGTATAAAAGGACTTGTATTTCGGCTTTCTTCTCAGTCTATCATGGCGTCTTTTGTCGAACGTTTCAACGCTGCTACTCCGATGAACTACATTACTGTCAAGGTTGGAGATTTGTCATCCAACATCCAGTATCCAGTCAAGAGTATTACACGCATAAGTACGAAATACGGTGATACTCTCGTTGCGATACTGTTTGATCCACATTTGGAGGAGGACATCAAGGTGTTTCTACCTAGAAGATACGTCGACACTTTGCATGAGGGGGAATCAATACCGGACAACTTGGTACTGATCAAAGAAGTTGGATCCACGTCTGCTGTACACGTTTTCCAGGTATGTATGTTAACTTGAGGGAAAAGTAACAAAGTTCTTTTGTTTGAGGTTTTCTTTTTCTTATGTGTGCTGTTATTGTTTCAGAAAGATGGGGCATTGCTGCAAGATGTGTAGGTGTTTTAAGAGGCTGGAAGATCAAGGACACGACTGCAGATACTGCAAGACATTAGAAGAAAACAGGAAAGGACGCTGCATCCCATTGATCTTCGTACCATGTATTTTGTTCGCAAGTTACATGGTCTACGAGGTTTACTATAAACATCTAGAGTAAATCTCTATGGTAAGGTGGCAGTGTGGCTACCAACGTAATGAGCGGTGGATGGGGCTCATTACAAGGGTTTGTTTCTCCGTACCACAGGGGTATATGGTCTAGACCTGTGGGAGCCTCTTTGTTTGCCCTTAAAAAATCAAAAGAGTGACCTCTGAGATGGTAGAGGAGGTTGACGTTCCTTCAGAGGCTTTTGCACTGACAGTCTACCGACCATACAAGGTGAGTATCTTTGCATGCTTTACGTAAATCTCTATGGTAAGGTGGCAGTGTGGCTACCAACGTAATGAGCGATGGATGGGGCTCATTACAAGGGTTTGTTTCTCCGTACCACAGGGGTATATGGTCTAGACCTGTGGGAGCCTCTTTGTTTACCCTTAAAAAATCAAAAGAGTGACCTCTGAGCTGGTAGAGGAGGTTGACGTTCCTTCAGAGGCTTTCTACTAACAGTCTACCGACCATACAGGGTGAGTATCTACGTAATATGTTTGTGCATGCTAAAGTAGTAGATAAGTCTGTAGGTTGTCGACACTATACGTACCTCGATAAGGCTGCAGCCAGGTGCGCATTTGCACAGAGTGCAATCGATTGTGTATGTGGTGTGTTTGTTCATGAGTCACTTGGTTATGAATTGGACACAATTCAATCGAATTAAAAAACAACCTTGTGTCCGAGTGGTTCCGCATCCGACTCCTAACCCGACTTTGACTCAACGAAACCCACTAACTACTTACTGTATCTCGACGCCAATAATTTATATGGAAAATCCTTAAGTGAGTCGCTCCCTCATTCAGAATTCAAATGGTTACAACGAGAAGAAATTGATACATTAAATATTAGAGATATACCAGGTAATGCAGATATGGGATATATTTGTTGAGTCGGGTACGCTATCCACTGGACCACGCGGGGTTGATAGCTTTTTGTCTAATTTGTTTAATATATTATTATGTTTTTGGAAATTGATGCTGGGAGCGCTGGTAGCGATTGCACTCTGTGCAAATGCACAGCTGTTTCATGTATCAATTCCTCGCGCATGCATCGTAGGCTAAGGGTGTACGAAGGAAACTACATAGAGTATATGAAATATTACATTTGTTATAGTATAACGTGGGAATTTGGAGGGAAATTTGGGAGGGAAATTCCCAACAGGTTGGCAGGACTGGGACCGCCATCTTGGATCCGGGGCCGCCATCTTGGATCCGGGGCCGCCATCTTGGATCCGGGGCCGCCATCTTGGGTATTTAGTCGTAGTTAGGGTAATTTAAAGAAAACCCCATTAAAAACTCATTAAGGTCATTAAGAATCGATTAAAACCCCATTAAAAACTCATTAAGGTCATTAAAAACTCATTAAGGTCACGTGACCTGGACCCCCACCCTCGGGCATCATCGTGGCGAAATCTCATCATTGGGGCTACTTTGAACCGCCAAAACCCTACTACTTATGTATTGGATAAAACAATTTATTTTGCAACATACAACAAAATACAATTAGTTTTTTGATTAGCATAATATGTGTTGGTATATATACAGTACAAGTAAACGTCAGACAACACAAATATATTATAAGCACAAAATGCACAAATATATTACAATACATGTACAAAATGAACAAATATTATGGTGATCGATTTCGGTGAACCACGCTCACCTTCCTCAGACCAGAGGGATTCACAAAGGACCAGAGGAAGTTGAGCGTGGTTCACCGAAATTGATCAACATAATATTGGTGCATTTTGTACTTATATTGTAACATATTTGTGCATTTTGTACTTATATTGTAATACGTTTTTGTTGTGTGACGTTTACTTGTACTGTACATTACAATTGACTTCCAGTTTTGTTTTAAGTTTTTTTAACAAATTTTTAAAGTACCTGAATACTTCATAACCGTAATACATTAAATAAATGCTTTATTTCAAAATTCACAGGTTATTGTATGAGGCTTCGGTGTGTCATTTAGAGAAAATACAAAGATTGCAAAATATGTGATTAGAAGTCTTATTTAGGATAGAACTACTAAAGGAGCAGTTTAATATATATACGATGACAAGAACAATGACACCGAAAAAAACTTCTACAGATACAGAATAATAATAGAGCATATATGTAATAATAGGTTTAAGGAGCAATATATAGGTTATCGTAGGCGATTTTAAGAAATATAAATGAATACAGAGTGCAAAGGCGACATTCTGGTGATTGGAGAAAGAATATTGGAATACATAGTACGTACTCCTTATAACAAAACGCCTCAAAATATTAATAAACAAAAAAAATTTAAATTTAAAATTGTCGTGTATGATTAGCTTATTGTAAAGTGATATATATTCCTGATGTTAATGGTCTGCCAAACTAAACATTGCAATAAGATGCATGTTACTATTGGCAAATATAATGGTAGCCTTATGATAAGTAAGCATATAGTGTGAAGTTGAAAATATTTTTAGATTTAGTTAAAATATTGCCCGTCATGTGCCAAATGTAAATGTGTTATAAATTTAATATTTATTTAATTTTTTTTTTGTACACTGTATTAAAATAGCCTATATTAATCTTCTTTTGAAACAACTTTTGGAAATAAGAAACAATTTACATCTTGAGTAAATATCCATACAAATATTTAAACTAAATATTTTGACGTTTATGAGTGCAAACAACTCATTAAGTTGTACCAGTACAGTCTCGAACTCTGGAACAATGCTCCGTAAACAGGTACAGAGTAGTTTATAGTCGGTTTACTGCCAACAACCACAGTCAGCCAAGACCGTAAATTCACACCTGATATCTGTTATCGACGTGAGCGGTGACATACTGGTTTGTCCCCGTACAATAAGTATGGAGTGCACAATGCTGAAGGTATAATACAGTTTGTCGCAGTTCCCTGACTAAGCAAAGATAATCATTACAAACTAGGAACATTATTTGAGTGTAACTGCAGTAGTATAAATATTTGTAAAAACTTAAAGTTGAATATTTCAAATATAGGATGTATCTTTTAGGGTACTAATGGTAAAGTATAATTTTAACGGTAAATGAATCAAAAATAAATAAAATACAGTTTTTTTAACTTTAAAATAGTTTACTTAAAACTAATAAAGTTTAACGTAGAATACTGATGTGTAAATTGTAAAAAGTAAATGTTCCCGATTTATGAAGTTACCACAAAGATTAATAAGATCAAAACTGTAAAATACGTAAAGCTTAATTCACTATCAACTTTACTGTTCAACTAACTATAAAAGCGTTTGTTTACAGTGAACATCATACAAATCCATTATTGAGTAATAAACAACTAGTATAGTCGTCAAAATATTCAAATTACAAATGTTATTAAAATTAAAAGATAAGATTCAAACTTTGATATATCATAGACTTATATATTGGCCACAGAAAGGTTCTATGTTCATAAGTTATTTCTTAAATAAACTTAAAAAGCTAATTAATTTGAAAAACTATTGGATATGTTTTTATTTTCAGAGATTTGTCTTACGTTCACAGATAAAATTACTCGTTTACCATTAGTAAAATTGTTGAGTGGAAAAATATGCCCAATATGACATATATTAGATTAAATCTCAATTTATAGAGGGCTTCTTTCAAATAAAAGAGTTTCAAGTTTGCTGTTTCTTCAAATGACTATGAAATTAATGTCATCCTATTGTCATATCCAACCTGGTATGGTGCAAACATTTTCAGTATTTCAACTGTTAACAACTGATTATAGACAGTTATCGATTAGGTCGACCCTTGACCGTATTGCTGCAACGCATGCTTTGTTGCAATTAATATTCATATAAGCAGGTGTATTCCGTTAGATTTTACTGTCGAACCGTTCAAATGTTTTGTTTATGAGGTGGGTAAGAGAGGCAGTTAAGAGCATTGTGAAGGGTGGGTGGTAGGGCCAGTCAAGAATCTTGTGTGAGGTATGTGAGAGGGCTACTTGGGAATCTTTCGGTAGGTCGGTAGGAGGTCGTGGTCGTGACAACAGTAACTTGTAGGGTGGGTGGGAGGACTAGTCATGAGTTTCTTGGTAGGGGTGAAAGAGTTAGTAGAGAACTTTGTGATGGGTGAGAGCGTGAATCTGTCAGATAGTTGTTTTGATGGTGGGAGGCCATGTCAAGTGTCATGTATAAGGTGGATGAGAGGGATACATATAATATATACAAAATAATTATTAACTCTAAATATAACTACTCTATTACAAACAGCTATGTTAACAATTATTATATGTTACATAACATTTACACTGTTATTTGAAAGCTTACTATAGAAACAAAAGATTTTAAGTTAATATTACCAAGCACATAATCAGCAAGTAATGGTGCTCCATAGAATCAAGAGAGTAACTATAGATAACTCAATTAGTCTGACTGCATGTTCTACCTGGAATAGTATCTATAGAATGCTACCTGGAATATAATTCTAAAGAAATGCCATCGTTGCACCAGGTTTTAAGTCACAATCCTAACATATAACCGTGCTAGTGTTTTTAACTAGAATTTCGCCAAAGTAAATGTGTTAATATTGTAGTTATAAAATTAGTTCCATTCTAGAATGTAAAGTTAGGGCTATGAAGCCTTCTCTAACACCTAAAATGGGGACCAACAATTTATAGGTAACTTCCGAAGCACCACCAATGACCGATCAAGCAGGCTGCGTGCAAGGACGGGGTCGCTCAGACGGTCACCTATCCAAGGAACAGCCACGTTTCATGTTGCTTGACACCGTAATTATGTGATAGCATTGTGTATCTCTGGTTAAGGTCACAGGCTTTATATAAAATGTGTAAAATGTTTTGAGCTCCACAGGTAATTCATTGTAAGTAACTATGTTTAGACGAAACCAATGTAACCACGAAACTAATCAGCTAAAATGAGAGCTAATCTGAATCGAAATAACGACTCAATGAGGCACCGCATCTGTAAAGGTCCATACAACCTTTAGTTACGTTACCTCACTGTTGATGAACTTGATTAAATGTACATAAAGTCTTACAGAACAACCTGGATGGTGGCTCTTTTTAATGAAACATGGCCAAACGAAACTTTAATTCATTGAATTTATTACCAACGAATACGCATTCACTCTAAGTAGATTTAGTTTGAATAAATATAATATTTCAATGAAATCCACGTTTACAACTAAACTTATCTTTCGTAATACACTTTTATAGTAATGTATTTAATTACAGTAATACTGACAAATTATTTAGTTTTATTTGTGTTTTATAAAATAGTTGATTAAATACATTTAAAAGTTATTCGGTATTTTTTTAATTTGTATTACATTTCTATGTCTACAACTGAAAGATACAGTTCCAGTTTTAAAACTGTACATAGAACTATTTAATTTACATAATAATTTAAGGAAAACATGTTCACTAAACATTTTTTTCGTAAACTAAAATTATTTTACAAATACAAAATATTGACCTATCAGGAAGTATTCGATCTTATTTACTAGTAATCTTTTTCTTTCAACAAGTATAAAACGAATAATTGTGCTATATAATAATGTTTTATTTAATTTGATATGATGTAATACCTATTATACATTCTCAATTACACACCAAACTAATACAGTCTAGGAATACTAGTTATACTATAACACTAGTAAAATTTTTCAAGGATAGTATTACCTAGAACAGTTAGTAATTAAAAAAGACAAAATGTTGAGTATTTTGTTCCTTAAAAATTATTTTTACATACTATATTACTTTTATTTTAATATTTCGTAATTATATTTTAAATAAATATACAATGAATATCATTCACATATAAATGTTGGTATTATAAAGAGCAGTGATAAAAGAAGTATTTACAATGATCTAAAATTTTATCTTCATTACATACGTTTAAAATACTAACACATTAAAAACTATTATTTTATATTTTCCACAGCGTATAGTTGCCGTAAATTTATAAACACAGTTCGTGTTAAATTCTTTACCCTAAAAGTAAATGCAATACTTGAATCTGAGGAAGTTAAATATTTTGTCTCCTAATTTCTTTAAATATCAAGCTAATTTCTTTAAATATCAAGCTAATTTCTTTAAATATCAAGCTAATTTATTTAAATATCAAGCTAATTTCTTTAAATATCAAGCTAATTTCTTTAAGATGAAGTTATAGAGGACTTGGGCAAAATTAGCCTAGATTATAAATCAACACGAACGTTTTACAACGAGGTATTGAAAGTTTTCCCAATTATAATTTTGTTATATGTGAAAGAATCTGTTTAATTTTTAAAAACTGTTCTAGCAGAAGTATCTTTAAAATCTTTTGAAAAATTAGAATATGAATTGAGATATTAGGTTTTCTTATAATTTTTATATATTAAGGTAATATTGCAGCTAATTTTTATAATCTTGGATTTAATAAATTGGTTTTTGAATCAAAAATATTCATCATAATAGTTCATTGTATATGTGGATGTATTTACAAAGCAACATATGTCTTTGTGCAAGGGTATTTTGGACTACGGATTTTGCAGATGGAAGTTCAAAAAGTTGTTATTATTTCACGTATATATATATATATATATATATATATATATATATATATATATATATATATATATATATATATATATAGATACGTCAAAACCAATAAATGAAGTACCTTGGAAATCACTTTTAAGAAAATTAATAAAACCATACTTGGGGAGTGGTCTTGACCAGAGGGTTCCGAAGTTATCTCAAGTTAAAAGCGCCAGGCTACATGGAACGTGGCTGTTCCTTGGATGGTGACATCTGCCCTGTCACCGGTGGTGGTTTGGAAGTCACCCTTAAGCCGTCGATCCTAAGGTTTAGTATTGAAAAAAGATTCTCAGCCCTAACTTTACCTGGTAAAACAAGACATCCTTTAACTTTTTTTATTTCTAAACATGTATGTTCAAAAACATTTCATATGAAATGTATTCATATATATTCATTGTAGACCTTTGTGGTTGAGGATCGAACTGGTGCATTGAAAACTGGTGAGAATATTTTCAATGTAAGCTTCCGATATAATATATTAGAGGTATGTTAAAACTAGGATGAAAACAATCATTAATTTTAAAATTTGCTTAATGACGATAGTTTAAAAATATATTTTATTAATGATATCCTGGAATATAAACATATTATATAACCTAAATTATTTTATTAGTTGATATTAAATACAACTTTAAAGTCCACTCAATTATTTTATGACTTTTTAAAAATAAAGTTGGTAAAAGTGCTGATTAGATATTGACAAAGGCCGTGACATAATAGGTTCAATAGCAGTGTAACAATGAGCATTGCAACAATGAGTCAGTGTCAGGTTGAATAGTAAATCAGTAGCCTCTGATAAACCGTGAAATGCTAGTCTGTATTGAGCCTAATGAAATTGTCTCTGTTTCATTTGACATTGGACTTTGTTAAAGCATTTGAAGTGTTATTTTTTGACCTTTTATTCAACCCATATATACCTTTACTGTTAGTTAAAATCATCTTAAATTTCATATTTATAAAATACATACTTTTCCTGGTCCAATTTATTATATAAAATAACAGATTTAGGGTTGTTTTGGAAATAACAGTTAAAGGGGTTAGTTATGTTGCATAATAAGCACCAAACCAATTTAAAATGTTTATCAGAACTTTCAGTTTCTTTCCAATGTATATAATGTAATCAAATACTACCAAAGTGTATTTACAATAATGATACACTGATTTTATAATATGTATATATTTTTTAATGAACATTCATTATAAACATTCACATATAGTCAATAATAACTAGAATATGAAAATAAAAAGCATACAAAAAAATGGCGTAATTTTATATTAAACTTTATTGTGTTCTATTAACTCTTTATTTAAAAGTTTACGTTATGTATAGAAATTGTCACCACAATTCCCCTGCCACTGATATCGATGGAAACAGGAAACAACACCCATTAACTATTTCCGGCCCGAAACTTGCCTCTTCTTATTTTATTTCCGCTCACTAACTTCATGTAAAACACTAACCATAATTGAGTAATTTAATGACAATGGGACTCATTTTCTCTTTATATTACAGTATAAACTTAATGGCAAGTTTTCAGAGATGATCTGATAAGAGCTTACAGAACCTTTTTTTATTACAGTTATATAAAAATTTAAACAATTTACAATAATTATTATGGAATTGATTGTGCCGATTTTGTAACAATAATAAATTTACAATTAATATTTACAAAATACTTCTTATTTTATAGTAACTTGTTATTGCATATTAGAGTATTAAAATTTTACTTTCTAAATTGTTTCCTCGTTTTAATTAGAACTTTAATTCATTACTGATGCTGTAATATATTTTAATGAGGGTTCACTGATTAAAGCCAATGTATTATAAAGAGCTGGAATGAAACCAGGTAAATTCACAATTGAAGGCCTTAAGTTAATCGACCGGGAGAGAATTCTCAAGGCAGACAAGGAGGCTAAAGATGGAACTAAAAAGAAGAGAGTGAAAAGGAGGCTTTTAAAGAAAAGAAAAGAAGACAAAGAAGATGAAGAATACTTACCAGGAGGATTTTAAAGGTAGATTTCAACTGTTAATACTAACATTTTTCTTTATTCGGGCCTCCTGAAAACCTTGCTTTTTCTCGCTTCGGTACCATTATCTTCTAAACTATAAGAGATGGAGCTTTGAAATTTGTCCACAACTCTTATCACTAATGTACTAACACAGTACACTAGAATTTTAAATTTATTGTAACCCAAATCTAAATTATAAAAATTGAAATATAAAAATAAATAAATAAATAAATTATTTAATAAATTTTTTTTCTTAACTAAAAACTGTTAAAAAAAAATAAGTCAGTAGTGTTTCTAAATATAATAGGCATATTGCTGCAAAATTTTAAGGCAATTGGAATAATAGTTTGTGAGATAAGTGTACCTAAGTTAAGCATTAAACGCCCATTTAAATAACATAGGAGCTTCCTAAGCGCTACTCTTCCCTTAATGAAATAATCGCATTATTATATCACTTGCTTATAATTTGTAATTAATTTTTTTTTAATTTATTCAACCAGATGCTTTGTTATAGTTGATTGATGCTTCAAAGATGTACTACATTATTTATACCAGCGATTAACCACACCAAGAATGACTGGTTTGTTTGTGTTGGACTCCAACTATTAAAAGATCTTCTAAAAGAGCTAAGAGTAAAAACACATAATTACTTTTATGATAAGAGTGTTGCCTCATAAAGTAATAATCTTAAATTACTAATAAAATGTTTCAACAATATTATATTGTGAAATCGATTGCTATCCTCTTACATAATTACATACTGATATTCAACTATCAGTGGTAATATTATCTTGAGCAGGATTGATCCAGAGTATCTTCATTGACACGACCAATCAGAAGCTATGAAGGTTACAAGAGAAGGCTTAGGGTGGTTTGAGTAATCAACTTCTTGCCTCCAGCTACATGTCGTAACACCACTAATGCTACCCCTATTTCCTGATGAGAACGAATACTTCCTCTGGAAAAATCCATCTATCAGCAGTCCAACCACTCACAAGTTCACAAATTTACTGTTAAGCGGTTTCACTAAATGACGGATAAATAGAAAAACTATGTACCTACCTACTAAAAACTTATATTTGTTCCATTTAAGCTATTATTATATACTGGAACATTTCTAAATTTTCACAAATTTTATCAATGTCTACTTTTATAAAACGTGGCTCGATTTAAAAATAATTTACCAATAAAACTGGAATAACTAGGGTAAATGGAGATTTAATTGGAAAATTATTAAATTTTGTACTATCTTTATCAAAGATGTTTTTATGTGGGTATTTCTTTAACCACACATACATTATAATATGGGTCCTATACTATACACAGGTTTTATAATATATATATATAAGTATAATTAATTATTAAGTAATATAATATATTTAAAGTCAAATATATAGCATATATATATAAATATATATATATACTATTAAATTTATATGTTGAAATATGACTTTGAATAAATATAAGTCTTGCACGGGGAGTTCAATACCACAAGATAATTTTCCAATCAGAAAGAACTGTAAAAAAAGTGCACTAGGTAATGAGAAGATGGAAGGCACTAACCAATCATGTGCAAAACAAAACTGGCAAACTTACCGAAATTATTTTTGGATACCAGCAAATTAAACACTGTCTCTGTGGGAAGAAAACTTCATATGTGATACTAACAAAAAGAAATCTGGTTCGGCAAGAGTTACAAATAAAGGATAAAAACAGTGGTTGTAAGGAAAATAGAAAAGGTGCAAAGGACTTTGGAAAGAAAGGAAAATACATTAATTGGAGTAAATGTGGGGAAATTACATGAGTTTTCATTCACTGTAGACAGTACAAAGTAAGACTGTAAGGGGATTGTACGCCCACGAGAGGGTGAATGTGTGCCTGGGGGAATCTTCAGACCTAGACAGTCCATCCTTAGAAGGATGAATCCATACCAGCCATTCTGTCCAAAGACAGCAGGAAAAACTATTTGAGGACCTATCCATTACTACATAAGCATACACACGATTGGACTATAACTCAGAGCAACCAGTCAAGTTATTTTATTTGTCGTTAGGTATCTATTTTGTATTTTACTACTATCAATAGTCGTATGATTGGGGAATACTATCGCATATTTTAATAAGTCCCATTATGATAGTAAATACTCTGCAATCGGTGGAATATTAGTATCAAGGACCAAATAAACAATATTGTATTAGTATCAAGTACCAAGAATAAATAATATTGTATTAGTATTAAGGACCAAGAATAAACAATATTGTATTAGTATCAAGTACTAATAATAAATAATATTGTATTAGTATTAAGGACCAAGAATAAGCAATATTGTATTAGTATCAAGGACCAAGAATAAAAAATTTTGTTTTTAAAATCATAGTATTTGAACGTAAATATTGTTTTGATTTATTTTTTTAAATAAGAACCTTCATTAAATGAGATTTAAATTAAGTTCGATAATAGCTATCCTGAGAATATAAATATATATTCTTTACGAAATAATGTAACTTATTCATTACCCTCATTAATTGCATGTGTATTTTATTCAAGAATTACCTGTGGTTGATTGATGGCTGGGTATAAATCAAGGATAATTAGTTTGTAGCTCAGCTTAGTGGAGTGAATTGAATGGTCTTGATTAATGTGTGTAGTTGATTACCGAAAAATCAAGGTTGGGAAGACAAATATGTTAATTGGGTTCTATTACTAAATTATATAAATATAAACTGTCATTATATAATATACATTTCAATGGGTATATTAGGCCAATTTGGAAAAATGGTTGCATCAACGATGCATTTTGAATAGATCAAATAGTAATATTGAAGGGTGTGAAACTAAAATTAGGTTGGCTCAATAGAAACAAGGACTCGGAGTATGAGGGAATTTGTATTATCCAATGTTATTCCGTCCATTAGAGCTAGTAATGACTGACTCAAGGGATATCTCATAGTTAACAGGTGGATAATCATGTGGCTCAGTGGTCAGCTGTACTAGAGTTGCAAACAATTTTCACAGCCTAGACCATTTCGTTAACGGTTATGGTAAGTTTGGAAATCAGCATAACATTATTTACTGAGTGACTAAACTCACATTTAGTCAGTTATTAGCACATTTATAATGTGTTGCAGATTCTCTATCTCAGGCTAGGACCGCTTGAATACTTGCTCTTTCAATCTTACTGTTATCATGAGAATCTTTATATACTCGATATGATGATTTGGATAACTATTGCGTTAGTTTATGTTAATTACGCCCCTTATGATAAAACAAACGCTATAGGTCAATAGGACTATATGTTATCTTGTTGTATTTAATAGAAACATATATTTTTTTTAAAAAAAAGGTTTTTTTTTAATATATTTAAAAAAATATATAATTTTCAACATAACATGTTTTGAAAATATTTCCTTTTGTTATTTTTATTTACTCGATTTTTTGCGTGGAACGGCTCGTGATAAAGAAAAGCCCTCTTCAGTTCAAAAGTGCAAATTTTTTCCTTTTAAAGTCTGTTGTAAGAAATACTTTTTAGTACTTTAAACAAATTTTAACTAAGATTCTTGAAAGTATATGCCTTTAGAATATTTATCCTCATTACCTACGTGCTAATAAGTGATAGTCTGTTTCATGACATTATTTGAGTTAGATGAACCAATTACTTTGAACAAACGTGTATGAAAACAAATAACAACACAGGTAACAGTATATTTCATAACAAGAGTGGAAAGAGGGGTTTTTCATGTTCGAGACCATATGTTTGAAGTGCGAGACTTGTCGAGCACTTCAAATGGTCGAGAACATACAAAACACTTTCACTCGAGTTTTGAACGATACTTTTCACTACACTACGGAATAAAAACTCATTTTTGGAATGTTAACTGTTTATTAAATTAGAAACATGTTTTAAAAACAGGTGTTGTTGACTGTGGAAAATTTTCGGTTGTAAACAATGTTACTTTCGGTAGTAAACAATAGACAGCTGTTGAAAATATGATGTTTCGCTGGTTGTAAACACATAACGAAAACAGATTAACTCATAGTAGTGTAGTGAAAACATCTTTTCAAAATGAGTCCATCAATACTACTTGTAAGATTTCTGAAGTAACAGTTTAAGAAATACTTTGCTGGTTATAAAATGTACAAAAATATTAGTTAACAGTGCCAATACCGAATTTAATGAGGGATGAAAAGTACAATGTACGAGAAGACAAATTTTACTTGTGTATATCGTCACTGTTGACGGCTGCTTGTATGACTTCCACTCAAGCCAATCCATTGTTCCTCTAACGAGAGTCAGGCTTGTCAACTCTCTTACTCGCCCTCGGCCCTTGCACTGTCCTCTATTTACTTATTAACTTGTATATCCCATCACTGTTGACGGCTGCTTGTATGACTTCGACTCAAGCCAATCCATTGTTCCTCTAACGAGAGTCAGGCTTGTCAACTCTCTTACTCACTCTTGGCCCTTGCACTGTCCTCTGTTTACTTATTACCTTGTATATCCCATCACTGTTGACGGCTGCTTGTATGACTTCCACTCAAGCCAATCCATTGTTCCTCTAACGAGAGTCAGGCTTGTCAACTCTCTTACTCACCCTTGGCCCTTGCACTGTCCTCTGTTTACTTATTACCTTGTATATCCCATCACTGTTGACGGCTGCTTGTATGACTTCCACTCAAGCCAATCCATTGTTCCTCTAACGAGAGTCAGGCTTGTCAACTCTCTTACTCGCCCTCGGCCCTTGCACTGTCCTCTATTTACTTATTAACTTGTATATCCCATCACTGTTGACGGCTGCTTGTATGACTTCGACTCAAGCCAATCCATTGTTCCTCTAACGAGAGTCAGGCTTGTCAACTCTCTTACTCACTCTTGGCCCTTGCACTGTCCTCTGTTTACTTATTAACTTGTATATCCCATCACTGTTGACGGCTGCTTGTATGACTTCGACTCAAGCCAATCCATTGTTCCTGTAACGAGGCTTGTCAACTCACTTACTCTCCATTGTTAACTTGTATATATCGTCACCGATGGTGTTCTCTTGTATGACTTCGACTCAAGCCAATCCATTGTTCCTGTAACGAGGCTTGTCAACTCACTTACTCTCCATTGTTAACTTGTATATATCGTCACCGATGGTGTTCTCTTGTATGACTTCCACTCAAGCCAATCCATTGTTCCTCTAACGAGAGTCAGGCTTGTCAACTCTCTTACTCACTCTTGGCCCTTGCACTGTCCTCTATTTACTTATTAACTTGTATATCCCATCACTGTTGACGGCTGCTTGTATGACTTCGACTCAAGCCAATCCATTGTTCCTCTAACGAGAGTCAGGCTTGTCAACTCTCTTACTCACTCTTGGCCCTTGCACTGTCCTCTGTTTACTTATTACCTTGTATATCCCATCACTGTTGACGGCTGCCTGTATTACTTCCACTCAAGCCAATCCATTGTTCTTCTAACGAGAATCAGGCTTGTCAACTCTCTTACTCCCCCATGGCCCTTGCACTGTCCTCTGTTTACTTATTAACTTGTATATCCCATCACTGTTGACGGCTGCCTGTATTACTTCCACTCAAGCCAATCCATTGTTCTTTTAACGAGAGTCAGGCTTGTCAACTCTCTTACTCGCCCTCGGCCCTTGCACTGTCCTCTATTTACTTATTAACTTGTATATCCCATCACTGTTGACGGCTGCTTGTATGACTTCGACTCAAGCCAATCCATTGTTCCTCTAACGAGAGTCAGGCTTGTCAACTCTCTTACTCACTCTTGGCCCTTGCACTGTCCTCTGTTTACTTATTAACTTGTATATCCCATCACTGTTGACGGCTGCTTGTATGACTTCGACTCAAGCCAATCCATTGTTCCTGTAACGAGGCTTGTCAACTCACTTACTCTCCATTGTTAACTTGTATATATCGTCACCGATGGTGTTCTCTTGTATGACTTTGACTCAAGCCAATCCATTGTTCCTGTAACGAGGCTTGTCAACTCACTTACTCTCCATTGTTAACTTGTATATATCGTCACCGATGGTGTTCTCTTGTATGACTTCCACTCAAGCCAATCCATTGTTCCTCTAACGAGAGTCAGGCTTGTCAACTCTCTTACTCACTCTTGGCCCTTGCACTGTCCTCTATTTACTTATTAACTTGTATATCCCATCACTGTTGACGGCTGCTTGTATGACTTCCACTCAAGCCAATCCATTGTTCCTGTAACGAGGCTTGTCAACTCACTTACTCTCCATTGTTAACTTGTATATATCGTCACCGATGGTGTTCTCTTGTATGACTTCCACTCAAGCCAATCCATTGTTCCTCTAACGAGAGTCAGGCTTGTCAACACTCTCTTATTCTCCCTTGGCCCCTGCACTGTCCATTTTTTCCTTGTTAACTTGTATAGTCCGTTACCGATGACGGCTGCCTGTATGACTTCCATTCAAGTCAATCCATTGCTCCAACAAGAGTCAGGCTTGTCAACACTCTCTTATTCTCCCTTGGCTCCTGCATTGTCCACGTTTTCCTTTTTAACTTGTATGTCTCGTCACCCATGACGGCTGCCTGTATTACTTCCACTCAAGCCAATCCATTGTCCCTTTAACGAGAGTCAGGCTTCATAACTCTCTTACTATCATCTGTTTCCAAGAGTGCTTTTTGACTTGTAGTAAGAAAACAATACTTAGGTACATACTCTAAGTACAGGGTAATGTATTGAAAAAGCTATTGAAAAAGGAATGTTACAATGAAGATTTCTATCTTATCATCTGTACAATACTTACAAATGAATGTACTTGATGGAAGAAACATGTATTTTATCGATTTTAAAGTACAAAAATCGTTGTAACAAAACTGCATATCTATGTAACCACTCTATCAGAACGACAACTTATTTTTAACTTATTTTTTGCCAAAATAATGCGTTACACTAATATTTTTTATATGTTTAATTGATATTAAACAAACATTTCATTTTAAGCTGCTTTTATGAAAACAACGTTTCACTACACTACTATGAGTTCAGCTGTTTTCGTCATGTGTTTACAACCTGCGAAACATCATATTTTCAACAGCTGTCTATTGTTTACTACCGAAAGTAACATTGTTTACAACCGAAAATTTTCCACAGTCAACAACACCTGTTTTTATTCCGTAGTTTAGTGAAATAGTATATTTCATAACAAGAGTGGAAAGTGGGGTTTTGCATGTTCGAGACCATATGTTTGAAGAGCAAGACTTGTCGAGCACTTCAATTGGTTGAGAACATACAAAATACTTTCACTCGAGTTTTGAACGATACTTTTCACTACACTACGGAATAAAAACAGGTGTTGTTGACTGTGTAAAATTTTCGGTTGTAAACAATGTTACTTTCGGTAGTAAACAATAGACAGCTGTTGAAAATATGATGTTTCGCAGGTTGTAAACACATAACTAAAACAGCTAAACTCATAGTAGTGTACTGGAAAGTATCGTTCAAAACTCGAGTGAAAGTGTTTTTTATGTTCTCGACCATTTGAAGTGCTCGACAAGTCTCGCACTTCAAACATATGGTCTCGAACATGCAAAACCCTACTTTCCACTCTTGTTATGAAATATACTATTTTTGGTTAGTTATTATTACAATACAATCGTGAAAATAATGAATAATTCTGTTCATTTCTTATAAAAATGTAAAATAATTTATGACTTTTAAAAGTCCTAGAACAAACCTTTTAGTATTATTTAGTGTCAAAGTAGATGATTGAACTGTCTTCATTCATCAGTTTGGCATTGAAGTTAAAATTAAAGATGAACAAGATGAACAAGATAAACTTTTTTATTCTCAAAGTGCTCTATTTTATGATAGAGTGATTCCTTAGAAATGCAGTTTGTGGCATTCAGTTCAGTAAATTATTACCTTCAAAATGATGTATCACAAGATACAGGCTTCCATTGAGAATATTGACGATAACCTCAACAGGACGTCCCCCGTTAGAGTAAAATAATAAAAATCGTTACGAAAAGTTTGTGCCTAATCCCTATAACTATTGTAAAAAGTTTGGAATTTTTATTTTAATTAGTAAAGAATATATTTGGGTGTTTCCAGGCATAATATACACCCTGTTTATAAGATCCATTTTCGTCCTTAATATTCAAACAAAACTAATAATATAATGTTTATAATGTTGCAGTATTATTTGTTGCTTCTTTACAGACACACGGAAAATATTTGAAAGTATAAAATTTTTATTTTATACAGTATACCTCCACTTTTATAGCTAGGAACTAACCTTTTATTGATTTACATTAACATTGGTAAAAACTTACTTCTTAAAACCATAAAAGTTATTATAAAACTGACAATAGGTTTTGTTTTATTTAATTGATGATTATTTTCTAAAGTACATGTTTGAATAGTGGTTGAAACTAACCCAAAATAATAATTTGATTTGGAACAAATCTGGAGTGATATATTATCATGACTCTTCTGTAATAGTGAAGAGGTAATAAAAACGTCAAGTAAAAGAAGTTTAATCCAAAGTAAAAAAAGTGAGTATAGAGGTAATTAAGTAATATAAAAGTACAATTACAAATACAACAAATATATTTTAAAAAAGTCTTACGGAAAGAAAAGGAATTGACGATTTCAAAAGCAGGAACGTAACATTCAAAATACGAAACTAATTTGTTCAGACAGTAAATAATCACGTAGAGGGAAATAAAACAAGGGATTGAAAACTATATAGGAAGAAAATTAGTTTTAGATGATATATATGAAGTAATTTTTTTTATTTAAATTATAACATTGTCATATAAAACCTATAAAATATACTTTTATCAAGGACTTTCACCAGCGAAGCTGGCATCAATAAGCACATTAAATTATGCCAGAAAGCTGTTCCTCGCAAAATATATATTTTATTGGTAATATGAAAGCTTAACAATTCGAATATTTTATTGAACATTTCCAAACATGATTGAAAAACTATTTACAATTCAATCTCATCTTCATTACGTATTATATTGTTGACGGGAATAACGATCATTGTCCCATTGCCATGATCTGAAGTTACGTTTCATATTCCCAAATGATTAAATATTTAGTTTCACTAAGTTAAATTCTTAACGTATCATCACTCACTTAGTTTGTTTATTTCATCCAATTCCGGATGTTTACTTTTCATTACGGACTTGTATATCAAATCAAATAGTGTATGTAACTTGTTTTAATTTGCTTTCTTTTTATTCTTCATCCCCATTATTATTCTTTTTGTCAAGCGGGAAAAAATAAAATGTTTTCATTTATATGCACCTCACGACTTTTATCCATTATTTATTTATCTTATATGTAATCCCCAGACTTCACCTGAAATTGTAGAATATGAACTAAATTGCTAATATTATTGTGTAAAGAAATTAATTTAAAATATGCCTTTTTATAGTAAGCTAATGAATCCATGCAATGATAAATCACCATTAATATATATATATAATGTATGTTATAGTTAATATAACTTAATTAGTAGTAATTAAATAACAGCAAGTGTCCAAATTTTAACTTATTTTAATTTTATTTATTTTTTGAGAGAGTTATTATTTAAAAGACAATGTTGATATTTGATTTATCAAGAAGCTTAATACATTTGTTGATAGATACTTATTTTATCATTGTTAAATGGTAAAACCAACTAGAAGAAAATTTATTTTATTTTCAAAAACAATTTTTGTCGAGTTTCCAATAGTGTTACTAGTGTCCATTAAATACAATCTTGTAAGAATATGATTAGTATAATTTGTAATTGGTAACATCACATCTACCACTTACTATACTTATCAGTAATGTAAGTTATAACTGTCTTTCTTCACAAACAAAAATTAAAGATATGACATAATAGCACAGTGTCTAAAACGTCCCTGCCTCTATAACATTTTTAGGTAATTTAATGAAAATTAAACCATGATGAATTTTAGTATTATTAGTTCAGGTAAAAGATTTTATACGAGATAGTACTTCATTTTCATTATGAAACGTATCATATTGTAGAATACAGTGGATGTAACACGAGGGTTGGGGTCGGTGAGACTCTCCCTACATTATGTAGGAGTCTGAGGCAAGTTTGTGACCTGACTACAGTAATATCTTGTGCTAGCCCAGAGGTATCCCAAGAATGGTTTAAGATATTAGCTTTATATAAACACTAATGTGTTTCTCAAAATAATAATCATTAATTATTTACCAAACAAATGTACAATTTTCAAAGAATTTTTTGGTATTGTATAATACGAAAATATAATTTATTAATAAATAAATTCTCAAATACAATTAATTACATGTTTAGCACTAAGTTTATCAAACGAATATAATTTATGGGTTCCACAATGATTTACAAAAATCATGGTTATTTAATAAGGGTATTATTTACTATTATATGTTGAATATAGTATTCCTTTCACGACTCCTTATCATTAAAGGAATACTAAACTATAAATAATATGAAAATTAAACAAATTAAATAGTGTTATTTACTTAAAATTAAATAATTTCCTTCAAAAATAAATTTTAATCATGTATCGATGTGAACAAACCGTGGGTTTGTTATTAAAGGATATTATTAAAGGATAAAATATCAGATGACAATTTTGTTGAAATAGGTTAGTTCCATATTTACACTAAGCCAGCACAGAAATTAACAAACATGTAAATATGTTAAAAAATAAAATTAACTTAGCTATTAACAAACTAGTAGGAACGAGATTATTTTAATAACTGTGTTTCTATTAAAATATATTTAAAAAAATGTTTAGCTAAATTACTTTCAGATAATTTCATTTCCTGAGCCAGTATTTTTAGCAGTAGTTTGTATGATTAACTAATATCTTTTATTTTCTCTATCTGGAGCCATCAAAGATTTTTAAAATACCTTTGTTGTAAGTTATTTTTTTAGAATTAAAATCAACAATTAAAAACAATTAAATGCGTACTTCTTAAAAACCATTCCTCGAAGAAAACCTTTACGCATTGCACAGAAAATAGAAACACAATCTTAAGAAATGCGCAGCCTGTAATTATGATAAAGTGCTATTTACATTTAATATAAACATAGCTATTAAAAATATCTCCTACCTGATAGGTTGTTAGTATCTATATTTATATTAAATAAAAAGGGTTATTATATTTATAATATATATATATATATATTATATTTATAATTTTATATTTATATTAAATAAATAAGAGATACAAAATTACCTGGATACACACTAATTACTTGCGCTGCATTTTTATAAAGATGTTGTTTAAGTTTTTCCGGTAAAAGTAACACGTTTTCTACAAGGCTATACAACGTAAGTTTATATAAAATATAAATTAAAAAAAAACATAGCTTTTTAAAAACAGTTGTGGCTCAAAACGGAGAAAATAAATGTTATTAATAATCAGTTATTTCCACATTAAGCTAAACATGAAATAATCTCTAAGTAATAATAGCTAAACCTTCTTCTTAGTTAATTAATAGATACATTTATTTCGTATTTATAGTCCCTAATAAATGTAGTAGCAAAGTAAATAATGTTTAATTAATTAGTTCAAACGATTACAATTGGGCAATTTTTGTTGCTGTGGTGTTGGAATTAAATCTCCATGGTAAAATATTATATTGGGTAGTTTTCTTTATGTATAAATGTTTATAATATTAATGAAATATCAGTATCAAATGCTATATTGATAATCAGTATCTAGCGTTATTTAAAGCAAACATTTCCAATTCAATTAGATAAGGTAGTACGATGAATTAGATGTTCATCGTAAAATTAACGATTTTTAAATAAATAATTATGAACACTTTACTAACGTATTATGAACTAATATCTTAATTTTAAATCGCTATTTAAATTTTTAACTGGCAGAAATATTTTTATAACTTAAATATGCTGTAATTATTTATTTTTATTAATATTGTATTTATTATTTAAATGTTTATCTAATATTTATGATCCACTCAACGTTTTGACGTCATACTTGTAAACGATATATCAGTGATTTTATTGTAAGTGGAATGTCAAACTTTGTATCATGTCCCAAAACACGCATTATTATTAGTTTGAAATCTGTTCGCCTGTTTCTGCCATGGACAGGCTTGATCATAAATTCACACATCATATCTGTTATCGACATTTACTGTGAAATACCGACTATCGACCACTATACAAGAGTCAGAAGGAGCATTGTTCTACAAAAATGTTCACCAACTATCCATTTTCAATATGATAAAGTGGATCTATTTACATATCATTTATCCATTTACTTGCAAAACAAACATCGATCAAGTAAACAAAAATATATAGGTGTAGTGTAAACCTTATAACAAACAAAAATGTGAGAATCAAAAATATTTCATACAGTAATATTTTTGTAACAATGTTCCTTATATTTTGGCTTCCTTGTAAGTGAACATAAAGCATACATATATTAAGTTTCAACCTGACAGCACGCTTATATATTTCCGTACCATTATATTTTACGTCTAAACTAAAATTCCGAAATATATGCAGGCATAATTTATTTTGAGGCTATATAAAGGAACGTATCTAATCTGGGTGCATAGATAAGGGATGTTATACAGTGGTTTGCATTAAAAATATACATAATATATAACAATTTACCTTCAGATATGGTCTTAATAAAGTCAGGAAATCACTACTTCCTCTTACTTCACTATGTAACCTTCCAATATTTACAGTCATATTACAAGATTGCAAAGGTGGAATAGTGTTAGTTATTCGATACTAACCAAACAATAATTATTGGTCTAAACGGGGTTTAACTTAGATACAGCTTCTTTTTCGCGATAAATAGCCTTTTTTCATGAGTTACATTTTAATAATATATGTAACATGTCATATGTACCACATAAATAGCCTAGAACTAAATAAAGGCCTCTTAAATTGTGACTTTTTAAAAGCGTCAGTGTAAGAGAGATGTACTCTGTAGTGGAAGTGAGATATAAAACCAGTCTACCCCCTCTGTGACATTCTATTTAAACATTTTCACGAAATCTAGAAGAATTTTAGGCTAAGTGCTGGCAGCGCAGTTTAAATACACACCCACTTCATCATAACAAAAATAACACAATGAATAACAAAGTATACAACAAATAGCAATAAAACAAACTTGTGCAGTTCATCACTGTTATTTTGAACAATTGAACACTGTTGCGGTGTTGAATAGCCGGAGCTTGGTAGTTGAAGTTTTTCATTCCCGTGATGTAGGCCTACACCGATGAAGTGGCGAATCATCCTGCGCTGCTGAAATCTCTATATGTTCATCATATTTGTATTAATTCAATAAAATTTAAGTAGTAAAATATGTATAATATGATTCAAATATTATTTAAGTGATACACGAATTAACTTAGTAATATAATTTACGATTACTTGTTAAATGTACTATCACATATAAGGAATTAAGTTTTAACATTTTAGGAGGAACAAGATTTGTATGGCCCATATAAATAATTATTAACTTTGAATTATAGATTCATATAAATGAGACGCTGACACAGTTGTGTGCGCATTTTAAGGGAATCATGAATGATTACGTCATGTGTGTGGGATGTGTTGATGACCTATGTAGTATTTTTACTAACTACTTTTCTTACTGTTAGTAGTTAGTAGTTAGTACTTGACTGTTCTTCAGAAAGTCATTTATTACAGCCCTATTGGCTATTGCCAGGACAACTAAGGGACCTACACATCTACGTGTAATCCGAACCACGTTTGTTGTTTTTTGTTTACGTGTTTGTTGTAATTTGTTTCCTTAGGGATACTCACAGGGTTTTTCATGATAACTAAAATCCTTTTAGTAATTTAATGAACGAAAGAATTTTTTTTACTCTGCCCATTCCTCATAGACTATTGATCTGTGCGGGGAACTTATTGAGACAGAGTAAGGGGGCGAACCAGTACAGTAGAAAGTGAATATTAGTGATAAATCTTCCAGTCTAGGCCAGATTCGAACCAGCGCTATCTCTAACCCAAGCTAAAAGTCCTGTTACATTTTACCGCTCGGCCACCGGTCGAGGTAAAAAAAATTATACCTAAATTTGTTCGTTAAAAAAAGAGAAAATATGTAGCTTACTATCTTTCCAAAGTAGTCTCCATTTTGCGTATATATACAGTGATTTCAGTTTTTATCTATAGTTACAGATAAAACTATACAAATCTCTTTATTTAAATAATATAAATACAAAATAAACCATAACACAACTGTTTACAGCAAAACTATTTTTAGAAAGTTGTATGTGTCATCAATATAGTTAATTTAGTTAAAACATTTAAATAAAATTAAAAATAATTACATATTATATAATTAATACGTATAGAACGTATGGAAAACCATATAATCTGGAGACAATAGTTTGACATAGAACCAGTGAACATTCTATGTACAAAGCCAGTCGCCTGTCTCCATGTTTTATGTGGCCTCATCACGAACACCGACAATAGTCTGTGTTTAGCAGCCATCAATCTTCCTGCCACTTATATATTAAATTTCAGCCCTTTTAGTCTCTTTGTCTAGTCATTGTTGCATTTATGCAATTTAGTTTCAATTTATGAAAAAATCGTGTGATTAAAAAATTAAATCAAGGAATTATACTTTATTTTACAAAATTTTAAACGAACTATCAAATCCTGCTCAATATGATCTCACGCCGCTTTATTTTCTATAGTTTTCATATCGAAACACTAAATACCGAAATATATATGGTTTTTTTATTGGCTAAAAAGGCTAAAAATGAGAGTAAGAGGTCACATAAATACCTTTATTGTGTATTTAAAAGTAAAAAACAATAACAATTTTGAATAGAAGTACAAATTGTAACAATATTAGTGAAGTTAAAAACGCAACTTAGTGAAATCATCATTGAATATCTGATCTCCTAATATCTTGTAGCACTGTATGGACGCACATTATAGTGCATAAAGATTAGGTAATCGCCGACGAAGGGGGCGTATGGCACCACATGTTTTTAAAGAATATGTACCACATATCTGTGACCATACAGAGCTGGCCTAGGAACACTCGTAAATTCTGTGCGGATCTCAACAGAAATTCCCTCCCAACACAATCGCCTCACCTACCAAATGCTCTCTTGGTGCTTTACAGGCATGGGCATATTATATCTCCTACATGTCGCCACACTCTTTGACGCCCATCAGCACCAAGCAGAATCCTCTGGTCTTGACCGTAAATAACACATTCTTCCAATCTTTCAATATTCAACTTCTGTGCTCTAAGCTAGGGAAAACTAAAGACCAGCTCTTTGCTGACCTATGGTTAGTCTTGGCCCATTAGCTAGTCTCCTAGTATATAAAAGACACCCTGGAAGACGACAAGGATTAGTTTGCGCAGAAATATTAAAATTGCAGATATATCTGGCCATTTTCCGTAACTGAGAACGTGTTGCTGTCTGATTAGAAAAACTGTAAGTCTTAAAAACTGGTCATCCCTTTGGGTTGTTACTCTATTATGGCCTTGACCACGCCTTATACTATTACACATAAACGGGAAACAGCCCTCCTAACAGAGTACGATGTGCATCTTCAACCACTGCCCTCGCTCTCACGGCCCCATATTACGTAAAAAAACCTATTTTATTT
>JAQJVL010003077.1:0-70458 GCA_035578905.1 Stictocephala bisonia | reverse complement strand
AAGGAACTCACTGCCCCACTAGTAATCATAATCAATAAATAATTGGAACATGGTCAGTTTCCCTCTGCATTGAAAATTAGTAAAGTATATCCTAAACACAAAAAAGGCCCAACTACAGAGCTCCAAAACTACAGACCGATATTGCTAGTTTCCATCTTCTCCAAAATTATAGAAAAAGTTGTTCTTGCCAGATTGATTAAACATCTAACCCAGTATGACTTACTAACTGATAAACAACATGGCTTTCAAGAAAACAAATCGACAACCACAGCCCTGATTAACCTGATTGAATTTACTCTCGAAGAAATTTACAATAAACAGTTCACTTCTGCTGTATTTTTGGACTATAGCAAGGCATTCGACTGCCTGGGACACGAATTACTGTGCAAGAAGCTAGAGCTCTTAGGAGTGAAAGGCTTGACCAAAAAATGGTTCAAAAGTTATCTAGTAGGCCGCTCACAAATTTTTGAAATACAGCATTCATTTAAAGGCCAGGTGTTCAACTACCAGTCTATTCCCCAACCTATGAAAAGAGGAGTCCCTCAAGGCTCTGACTTAGGCCCGATACTTTTTATCCTCTTGACAAACGACTTCCCCAAAGAAATGCTCAGCAAGAACAGTAATGTATGCGGATGACAGTACTCTCTTAATCAGTAATAAAACAGCAGCTGAACAAACTCTCAATATAAATTTGGCCAAGAATTCAGCAATAGAATATTGTAAAATGAATGATCTGACAATAAACCCCACTAAGACAACGCAAATGCATTTCTCAACCAAAAAAGCTGAAGTACACAACGCAGCAGGTATCGCAGAAGCAAGCCAAGCAAAATTCTTTGGTATAATTCTAGACAGTAAGCTTACCTGGACCGAACATATAAACCAACTAAGCAAAAAAATCAGCACATCTGTCTATGTTGTCTGAAGAGTGAAATGGATTGTAGGGCTTGCAGCAGCTAAAACCGCATATTTTTCACTAGTAGAATCTCACATCCGTTATGGCCTGCTCGTATGGGGAGGATTGGAGACACACAATATCAATCGGATTTTTCTCCTCCAGAAGAAAGCTGTCAGAGCCCTTGCAAACCTTGAGCCACGTCAACCCTGCAGGCAGGCGTTCCAGGATCTAGGGTTAATGACAGTCGTATCCCTGTACATACAGGAATTTATCCTATACGTGGACAAATGACGCCTTGTTTTTGGTTACAAAAAATATACATAACGCTATTGAGCGAAACAAAAAATCGTTAGTTGTCTTCATAGACCTTGCCAAAGCATTTGATAGTGTGGACAGGGGTTTGTTGATCGAAAAGCTTGAATGCATAGGAGTAAAGGGCACAGCATTAAATTGGTTTCTTCGAAGCTATCTCAGTGATCGGTATCAGACAGTGTCAATTTATGACCAATTTAGTTTAAATAAAAAAATAGAGTACAGTGTTTTGCAAGGAAGTTCGTTAGGTCCTCTCTTGTTCTTAGTATTTGTAAATAATCTAGGTAAAATAAATTAAGCTGGGGGGCCAAATATTTCTCTATGCCGACGATACTGCCATTTTGTTTGAAGGCGACAGTTGGAGGGAGGCTTTTGGATTGGCGGAGCGCGGTCTGCTCACTGTCAAGCGTTGGTTTAATCAATTTCGGCTCACTGTAAATATTTCCAAAACAAAATGTTTGCCTATTTCTTTAAGAGCCGACTGTGATCCAGGAGAGCCTGCATACATGTGGAGGACAGCGTGATTGTGTGACATGTGAATGCGTAGAGCTTGTTAATGAATACAAATATTTGGGCATTGTTTTCGATAGCCACATGAGGTGGTCAAGTCACATAAACTATCTGAGGAATAAACTCCGGAAATTCATATTTATCTTTTCCTATCTTAATCGAGTATTTGAACCGGATTTACTAAAAACTGTATATTATGCCTATATACAATCTCAGCTTCAACACGGAATTGTAGCTTGGGGTAGATGCTTCCAAACTATTCTTTCACCTCTTGAAATAACTCAGAAGACAATAATTAAATCAGCATTACAAAAAAAATCAACCTTTCCCAACGGACTTACTTTTTTATGAACTCAAAGTTCTAAATTTATCTCTTCTGTATATTAGAAGTTTATTGATGTACATTTTCAAAAATAAAAACAACATGTTCAATCAGATTCAACACTCATATTTAACCTGTACTTCTACAAATCTCGGAATTAATGTGTCTCCATTGGTTAAAACAATAAAGACGACATCATCTCATTATATCGCAAATATCGTTTATTCGAAAGCTCCTCGCCACATTAAGAATCCTCTACTGTGTAGCATAAATGTTTATAAAAAAATCTGTCAACCAGTGGATTGTTGAAATTGGTAGAGCGGAAATTAAAAGTTACTTTTGTTCTTCCTACATATAAGTATCGCACAACAGCCCACATTCAGAATGATAACGTGTGTGTGTGTTTTTTATGCATGTCTGCGTTGTGCTTGTGTGGGTATGTGTGTAAGTGCGTGCTTTTGTTAGGCTGCGTCTGTTTGTGTGTGTGATAGGGGAGTGATTTGAGTATGTGCAAATGTGACTGTGAATGCGTGTTTGTATGGTAGGTGAGTGGGTGTGAAGTCTCTGTTAATGATAGCTCCTGATACAATAAATATTAATTGTTATTTGTCTCTTCTTATTGCGCATGCATATACATGATATTCTTTTATATCAAACTAGTTTTAAGTTTATACTGTTCTATATGCTAATTAGTAGTAGTGGCCGACAACATTCCGACTGTTCTGGACTCGTTTCCCCACACACAGGCAGCCGCCCATGTGGGGAATCAATTTCATGTATTTTTGTAATGTATTTCTGTTTATATGTTATCAAGGAGGAATAAATAAATTGTTCATTTCATTTTCATTTCAAACTTCAACACCTAGAAATGGAGATTTTCATTCATATAACACCCGTCATGGTTCAAGGCTCAACTTGCCAGTTCATCGCACCATCCTATCAGAGAAAAAAACCATCTTATGCAGGCTGCAAGTTTCGAAACCATCTACCTACATCCATGAAAGAACTCACTGGGAATAAACTTAAAATGGAGCTAAAGATATGGCTAAATTAGAAGACCTTTCTACACTCGGAATGAATTCATTGATAACAACAGAGAAGACCAAACCTAATATTTTATGTAATTTGACGTTTTTGTAATTCTTGATGAATGTATAATAGATAATTTGAATTTTGAATTATTGATATGTTTTTGAATTCATAAATTTGTTTGTTTAGGCTAAAAAAATTATTTATAATCGTGTAACTGGCAACAGCCTAAAATTTGATATTTTGCTTAAAATAATTTGTTTACAATAGACTATAATTTGGCTGTAACTTGTGTTTTTGATTTTGTGTCCTTCTGAGTCTGGTGCCTTTGCACCCACCCTTGGTAGGTCCAACATTTGTTTTTACGAGGGTGGGTTGCAAAATAGTTCTTATGAATCATAACACATTGTTAGTATAGTGCTAATTAAAAGTTGTTTTAAACAATAAAATTTCAGAGTAATTATTATTCTATCAAACCTTAAATAACATGAGATTGCTGTGGACAGAACCTGAAACTGTGCGAGCCAGGTTATATTGTTCTGATTCTTATAACGTTTATGTCATATTTTACTTTATATTTTTTTTACTTGAACACTTTAAAAATATGTCATAATGTTTGTTTGTGAGGTTGTGTTGCAGCCCATTTACGATTGATGTCAAAGTCAAAATTTCTTTATTTACATATACTTAAAGTACAGCAATGGCGTCAATTCTTAATAACTAAAATTTGTCTTGTATTGTGCAATGTTTTAGATTACAAATCATTTAATAAATAAGTTAAAACCAAGTTATCAAGTTGTCAAGAGTTAAAATGAACAAACAAAAATACCATCAAACAATTTTTTTTAAAAATAAAAACAGCAATGGTAGTTAAAAGTTACAGGAATAGGTTACAAAAGTAGTAGTTAAAAATTACAATAGAGGTGATTGTAATCAAAATTTAAATTAAAGTCTTAATCTTGTAAGATATCGTCATTGTTCATCTAGGGAGAAGAAGGGTCTAGTTGTTAGCCAGTTGTTCAATGAAGTTTTTAGCTTCTTTCCTGAGAGAGTCTTCATGTGTGCTGGTAGTAGATTGTAGAGTTTATTGCTCATATAGGAGGGTTTCTTTTCATATAGTGTGAGGTGATGTGCTGCTAAGGTGTAGTTTACAGCTTGACGTATGTAGTGGTCATGCTGGTCAGCTACCCGTGGCAGGCTCCTTTCATATACAAATAGTATGACATCTTGGATGTAAAGGGCAATCACTGTCATAATTTTGAGCTCCTTGAATGCTTCTCTACAGGTGTCTCTTGGGCCAAGGCAGTGTATAACCCTTATGGCTTTTTTCTGGAGTCTTAAAATCCTTTCTAAGTTCTGTTGAGTAGTTTCTCCCCAGACAGATATGACATATCGAAGGTGTGATTCGAAAACAGCAAAATACGTTGTTCTAGCGGTAGCTATGTTACTAATGGCTTTTGTCTGTTTTAGAACATAAATGCTGGTGTTGAGCCTGCTGCATATTGTGTCCACATGCTGTGTCCAGGTTACATTTTCGTCAATAGTTACCCCTAGAAATTTAGCCGTTTGTTTCATGTTAACGTCTGGTAAGGCTGGCACCTGGTCTTGCCTTCTACCAAGAGCTAGTTGGTTTGTTTTAGACATGTTGACCACCAGGTTATAGCATGACAGTACTGGTAAGCTGTACGCAGAGAGATGAATGACCTTACGGCTAGTTGGTCGGAGGAGTTTTCTGCGGAGAGCAGGGTGACATCGTCCGCATACATAAGTGTATTACATAGCCCACTGAGGTGTTGCGGCATATCATTAGTGAACAGTATGAATATCATAGGGCCAAGAACAGAGCCTTGTGGGACCCCTCTCTTTACTGGAAGAGGCTTTGATCTCACGCTGTAAATTTTATCTCCTTCCGCATGTTTAATTTCTACCAACTGCCTGCGTTCTTTCAGGTAACTCCTAAACCAATCTATAGCAGATCCTTTTATTCCCAGGTTGTTAAGTTTGTCTAGAATGAGATTATGTGCAAGACAGTAGAATGCTTTGCTAAAGTCAAGCATGATGCTAGTGACTAGCTGTCCCGACTCCAGGTGGTCTATAATGAATTCTACTAGCTCAATTATTGCCGTAGTGGTTGATCGCCCTTTTAGAAAGCCATGTGGACTTGATTTAATTAAGTGTGTTATCTAAAAACTTATTAATTGCTAAAACCAACCTAGTGTGGCAGATACCGCTTGTAAAATAACTTGATCTTTACAGAATTAAAAACATTATAGTATTATTATGAAAAATTAAATAAATAAAAATGAGGGTAACAGCAATAGAATTATAAAGTCCCAACAGTAAAAAAAACAAACAACTAAAAAACGTGGTAATAATTTATATCACTGTGATAAAATTCAACAAATACTCATACATTTGGTAAACAAGTCAATGTTGCACCATACTTGCCATTATTTTCAGAGCCCATACTGCACGTGCCCATCTGGTGATTCTCAGGAGCAGTGATGTGACGAATAATGCAGCTCCAGTACTCATCGCTATCTTGCTCCTCAGAAGCGCAAGGCTTTGCTGTTTCATTTAGGTAGCTAAAAAGGATTTCAGCTCCATATTTTTTTAAGGCTTCTGTACTTAGCATCTTCTGAAAGAATCTGTCGACAATGGTTAATTTGTTACCTAATTCTTAACAGTACACGTAAACGTCACACAACACACATTTATTACAATATAAGCACAAAATGCACAAATATATTACAATACAAGTACAAAATGCACAAATATTATGGTGATCGATTTCGGTGAACCACGCTCACATTCCTCAGACCCCTCAATATCACTGTACATGTAAAGGTTGACGGGTGGGTCAATAACACTGTACGTGTATGGGTGGGCGGGTGGATCAATAACACTGTACGTATTAAAGTGGATGTGTGGGACAGTAACACTGTACGTGTACGGGTGGGCGAGTGGGTCATTACCACAGTACGTGTATGGGTGGGTCAATAACACTGTACGTATACGGGTGGACGGGTGGGTCAATGAAATTGTACGTATACGGGTGGACGGGTAGGTCAATAACACTGTACGTCTACGGGTGGGTCATTACCACAGTACGTGTATGGGTGGGCGAGTGGCTCAATAACAGTGTATGTATACGGGTGGACGGGTAGGTCAACAAAACTATATATATATTTTTAGTTAAAACCAAATATATATATATATTTCTTGTATAAAATCAAAAATAAATAATATTTAGATTATTATTTTACACATCATACTTGACATTGGCTAAGTTATTTAAATATTATATATTAATATAAATTCACAGAGATTATACTGAACATTTTACAAAATATATTACTATATTCATTGGCACTGACAAAAATAAGAGATCCGTTGATAAAAAACTTGTTTCCCAGTGATTCTATCCATCTGCAATCATAAAATTATATCAGCCATTATTTCTACTACTAAACGTAGAACATGTACTTGCTCCGGGCATGGCTGAAGGCATTAATTATTGTAGTCCTGAATACCCTCTGGTGCAGTATGAAAGTACTGACATGACCAGCATTCAAGTAGCGGACTTCAGTGCCTGGCCAGATATCTGTTAGATCTGTAACGCCCTCCCGAGGCACGTATCTGTCATCACGAGCACAAACAGCAACAATGAGACTTGTATCCACATGTTTGATAAAGTTCCGGAGGTGTGTACACTTGTCCATGATGCCTCGCATGCAGTGCAGTGCCTCATGTTCCTTCCAATTCATCTTACGATCTGAGCCTTTAGTTGTGGTTTTACTTTCCTTCAAGCTGTGCATCACAGCTTCTCTGTCCGCAGTATTTATAAGCTTCACTTTGCTAACATTAGGATCAGTGAGTCTAAAAATTCCTCCTACATTAACCATTGAATCATCATTGGATGTATTGGTCTCACTACCAAGTTTTTTCAAGAAAGATTCTTAAGCACCATCACTTAATACAGTTTTTTTCAGCGTATACATCAGTAGAATTCTGTTCCACTCTTTCAATACTTTGATCAAAAGTATTTGCAAATTCTTTTTCAGCTTTAAAATCAACAAAATGCCAATTCCTAAATGATAATTCTGACGTAGATTTTGCACAAATTTTTGAGCGGGTACAACAATCTTCAATGATGGTGACCATCTTCTGGAGAGTTTTTTGATGGATATTATCTGAGCACAACTGTGATTCTAGCATATCCCAGTTGATTGCTCCACTGATCACACCCTCGGTAAAGACTCCAGAGGCAGTAGACCAGGATAGGCACGGAACCACCACTATTGGCTTGGGCCAGTTTGTAGCTGCTAGAGATGCCGTATGCCCTCCCTTAGACATGCTGGTAACGCCAAGAGTTCCAAAGCCCTGCCGTTCACACCAGTGAGGCAGCACCAGACTTTCAAGTATGAGACAGCCTCACATCACAAAAATGTCAGACACGTTGTGTAAGATTGAACGTACTTGATCTTTAGGCTTCCGCAGACCATAGAATGGATTTTCCAAAAGAATGGAGGCGATATTAGCTTCCTTTAATAATGGTTTTGCAACAAGTTGTCGTCTCCTCCAAAAATAATGATCTCCAGTGCCAGCCATGTGAAGGATCAGCGCCATTATTTATCATGGCCAAGATGTAAACTAAAACCAATATTCATAAAATAAATATTAAATTTGTGGGAGGATGCCTTAGTACAATATTGTAACCAACTGGGAATAGTGACCGCAGCATACAGGGGAAATAGCTGCCTGGTAGTGAGGTAGGTGGGACAAGGAAGTGGCGGTCCGCCACTTGAATATGAATGCACTCTAAGTGGTAATGCAATATTGGCTCCAAAAGAAAAAAAACACTTGGAATTATTATATTGACGAATATTGTTCCTAAGTTTTTTGATATTTAATCTATGCCAACATAAAATTTCTCAATTTCAGGAGGTAGGTCTGTGTGCGTTTCAGATACTTTAATTATGTCATTACTACAACTTAAACTAAACTTCCCACTCATATTTTTTCACAATCAAAATAAAGTGAAGAGCAATGTTGACATTTATTACACATATCCACAGTGTTAAAATAAGCTATTTTTTAATCGTGATTTGAAATGTCACAGCGGTAACCAATTATGAAAACACTTTATTGTGATTCAATATACATTACTTTGTATATCTTTATTTAACAGTGTAATTTGTCTTTTTCGTGGGAAACGATTTTCTTTATGTCATTGAGGTATATTTATTAATATTAGAATCAAAAGACAAAATATCACAGTGTCCTCCATCTAAGTTTCCTATAAAACGCAGGTTGCTAATCATGGACCCACGTCCAAACTCTAGAAGGTTATTTTCTGCCATATATTATCGACTATGAATGTATAGTCTGGAAAAAGGTTACTCAAAGAAATAAATTCATTATGTCCTTATAAATAACATGTCCTTATAAATTCATGATTTCTTTATAGCAAATCAATGTATTCTTCTTAACTGGTTTACGGTAGTTCTCATCATCTATTGTGAAATCCTTGTGGAATTCCCAATTTTGCGATGTGTAATTTACAGCTTTGCATCTAAGTTCAATATGTCTACTTTGCATGTTGTATAGGCAATAAGACACAGTTTTAAATAAATAGTTGCTTATCACTACGTTTAATGTCAATGTAGAAACAAAAAACAAATTAAATATCATATAATATGAACTATAATAAATCCTATTCCGATTTTATCAGCTAACCAAAATATCAAACTAACAAATTAAATATCTTCAGTCAATTATTTATTACCGTTCCTACTGATATTAAATCGAATGCTTAAAAAAACGCCTGATTTATAAACTCTTATGACGTCAACGGAATAAACTAAACACTGAACAAACAAAATACATGTTTGTTAGTACCATAATTTAATTATTTTTAAGTGTTTGAATGATCAGATGTTTTGAAAACTCCCTTAAATCAACAACCAATATAAATATCAGACAGTCAATTAGTCAGTTAGCCTAAATGTTTTTGAATTTGAGCTTTCTACTTATATTTCAAATATTAAAAAAAAACAGCTATTTCACTTCTGAAATGTGTAATTTTAAAAATGTGTTAAAATGTATCTGTTGTCTATTGGACTTTTTAAAAATTAAAATTAATATTGTTAAAAACTGAGAGTTTAATGATTATTCTATCGGTATTTTATCCTGATTGGTTAATATTAACAATTGATGGTAAACTTTACCTCTTTTGTTCCGCCACCAATCTTCAGTTTTTTCTGACACTACCGGTTTCGGAGACTAATCTCCATCTTCAGGTGTCCATCACTGTCACTACACACTAATGGTTTAGTTGTAGTGCGTTCCTACAACTAAACATTAGTCCTGTAACTAACTAATGGTTTAGTGTGTAGTGACAGTGATGGACACCTGAAGATGGAGATTAGTCTCCGAAACCGGTAGTGTCAGAAAAAACTGAAGATTGGTGGCGGAACAAAAGAGGTAAAGTTTACCATCAATTGTTACTGAGAGTTTAAGTTTAAAATATGGCTTCGACATTCCATGCTGCGCAAAATTATCTTCAATTCAAAAGAAGGTTCGTTGAAATCTATTCAGGGGTTGCCTAAAAAACTCAATGAACAAAAACACTAAATTATTTTAAATATATAGATATATTATACAATTATTATCTTAAATTATTCGGAAACACCAAATTTCAGTACCTTACCTCACACCTCCCACAAGCATTGTCACATCCTCTGGATCTGTCAGGTAGTTGGTGACAATCCTAGGGTAAGCGAATGGATCTGACGAAACAAGCTCAATGAATCCTCTATTTCTGGGTCTCAGTAAGGTTGAACAAGCTCTAGAGCAATAAGGTTTCATTACATCGGTGAAAATTGTTAATAATCTAGACAGTCATGTATATTTTTAAAATCAATATAAAAAGTTAACCATATAATCTTGAAAAAATTATCGTATGAATAAACTTCTTTAAATGCACAACCTCAGACCACATGATTTTCTGTCTGCCATTTTCTAATTTTATCAAGAATATAAGTTAAAGATCGTCTTATTTTACCAGGTGAAGTGAGTGCTAATAAGCCCTGCACAGGGCAAAAACACAGTGGTCACATCGGGAATCGAACCCGGACCGGTTGCGTGGTAACTTACTGGCTTAGCCCTTTAGCTATGGCCACTCCCTCATAATTAGAATTAATACCTTATTATCTTATAAACAAATTCAAATAGGCCTAACATTTTAATTTAATTAATTGGTAAAGCGAATTTGTATGACAGTCGTTACATTTCCACCTAGTTGATTTTAAATTTCAGTAATTCAAATTCTCTTATTTTATAAATCTCAAAACAAATAGCACTTATTCAATGTCCTGAGTTTTCTATTCATTGCTTGTGCAAGTTTCATCTTGCTTATCACTTTGTTACCTATTACTGTATTTTATAAATTATTTATTTGGGCATCGTTACCATAGACTTGCCGGTCAACTTACAGGAAATTACATGATTTATATATTTTGACAACATTGAACTGTAAATTTGCAATTTATTCAAGTTCAAACATCCAAATTTTGTATTTGATTTCAAATACAAATCCAGGATTAAGCCAGGATTCATTTTAATATAAAGTCTGCATTAAGACTAGAATTTTATTGTATATTTTCAAGTACAGTAAAGTTTTCTATCAATCTTTGTGTACATATTTTTATGCTTTTTTGATAACATTTTTGTTCTTTATATATAGGGTGTTACAAAAAGGTTGGGTTGGATATGAATTCTATGTGTGATTATAAGCTAAAAATGAAGAATCATATTTTTTCGATTTTCACCTAGTTAAGCAGCTAGACGCCATTTTGTTTTTTTCCATAAAAAGTGTTATATCTTTGTTGTTATCTTTAGGATTGTTACAAAACTCGGTAAATAGGTTCATGTTAGAAGGTAGTATTTTGTTCAAAAATATTTTACAATTATCTTTATTATTTTCAAAATAGTGGCGATTTTATTTTTATTTTAACAAATATCTAAAAAAAAAAACCACTGGTTTTAAATAAATTTTGTAAGCTACAAACATGTTGTAAACAACTTTTCCTTTCCAATGATACCTCATTTATTAAAATTGCTTAAGAAATAACTATTTTATGAATTAACTTTAATTCACGTGCAAACTAAATGGCTACTAATTTGACAGTATTTTAACAGTATGTCAATTAAATTTAATTAATAAAATAGTTATTTCTTCTAAGCAATTTTAATAATTAAGATATCATTGGAAAGGGAAAGTTGTTTACAACATGTTTGTAACTTACAAAATTTTTATAAAACCAGTGGTTTTTTCGATATTTGTTAAAATAAAAATAAAATGGACACCATTTTGAAAATAATAAAAATAATTTTAAAATATTCTTTTATTAAATACTACCTTCTAACATGAACCTATTTACCGAGTTTTGTAACAATCCTAAAGATAACAACAAAGATATAAATTGTTTTATTGAAAAACAAAATGGTGTCTAGCTGCTAAACTAAGTGGATATTGAAAAAATATTATTCTTCATTTTTAGATTTAAATCACACATAGAATCTGCAAATAAATAGCCAGCCCAATCTTTTTGTAACACCCTCTACAATTTGTTCTTGAATTTTAGAGTGCTCTAAAACATTATCTCAGACTTTCCTTTTTATTATTATGATTAGTTAACTTGTTGTTAAGTTTTTAATATTGTCTGCTATTGCCTACTTCTTCTATCTACAAGAACTTAGGAACAACTATCCATTCTACACATGCTTCTCTCTCCATGGAACTCCATGGAACTGTATATATTGTAAATAGTCCTTTGACGCGGTTGACACCGGAAGAACTAGTTGTTAATAAAAATTACTTCAATTTGAAACTTAATAAACAATTTTTCTTTGCTTCTCTTAGAAACCAAAACAACTACAACTTATTTTATCTTCGAAGACCAAACAGTTCTATCCATATCCCCATATCGTCTATCCATGCAGGGAACTATCTATTTTCCCAGTCTATATCTACCCTAAACAAAATTTTAGTGAGAGCAATACATTGTATATCCATGAATCAGTAGTCAATCACCTGAACAACACATGATTATAGGTTGAACATTTATTTGTTCAACAAACAAAATTGTTTGGAACTTTAACTAACCTATATGTACAATACTCAGTTATCAACCGCCCATGCAACAAATACAGTACACGCAATACGGTGTCAGTAATCACAGAGATAGAAATCTGAAATAAGCGGGATTTCAGAAACCTTATAGCCTGATAGACGAAAACCATAGGCACTGTATCAACGGCACTAGGGGTCACAGTTTTAGATGGGTTCTTCTTAACAAAATCAAAGATTGGCCAGTTAGGGAAATCTCCTTTTATAGAGATGACAAATCATTGAACTGTAATGTAATGATTGAAAAATCATTACAACAAATAGAGATTTGGTTCAGGACTTGTGGCCACTGTTCACCATCCACTCTGCATATGGAATCATGGGAATCATTAATATGTTACATATGTGGTGTATAAACATAGTTATAAAGCTTTGTTAATTTGTGTATAATTTTGATAAACGATTTAATTTAAGAATATACATTTGAGTGATTGGTCATAATACCAAACCCATGTTTTTGAAAATGACTATGTGAAATATTATTTACAATTTACAAAGTAACAAACGCTTTGATCATGCTATGATGTAGCAATCTCAGAGGTAATAGACTAATGATTGGCACTGGTAAAAAAATTATGCTTTAGAGATTGTAAATGGCATTTTCAAGCAGTAAAAACAAAAAATTCTTGGTATTAGTTGGTATTTAAACTGCTTGGTTACAAATTGCTTGGATATAATGTGTCATTTCTTTACAAAGTATTTTTTTTAAATATAATGAAACGTTTTCTAGATCTAGGTACTGTGTTACCTGATCATTCTATGATGACTTGCATCTGGTTCATCAAAACCTGTTGATGAACAATTGGCGTTAAATCCTTCAAAGAGGAATTGAATATCAGGACGCTCGGTACCATTGCAGGATTTGTTGAGGTTTACAAAACCAGTTAACTGTAAGTGACAAAAAAGCTAAGTAACAACATGCAATAAACATTTATTAAATTGTCTTTTAATTTTAACCATTTCTTAAAATAGATCCAAACCAAACTAAAAGCTAAGTTAGCCAAAGTTATACTATAACATTGCTTTGATCAAAAATTTATCACTTAAATTTAATTCATTAAAATTTATTAAAACAAAACTGAAACATTTCTATGAAAATTGTTAATATGGTGGAAAAGTACATTAATCCAGAAAGAAAAATATTGATTCTGATATTAGCAATACATTTTCTCTCCAGTTTCTTTTTATTTTGAGCCACTGGATGAAACATCATTACTTAACCCTTAAATACCCCTGCGGCTATTTGTAATGTCAAGTCCCGCATGTGGGATTTGAAATACCCCATACTAAATGTAGCCTATAATTAAAATTAATTTACATTTTTAGAAATTTAGTTTTTATAATTAATATCTACCTAGTTGTGTATGATTTAAATAGTTTAATTTTGTGAAATAAAAATATTTACGCTAATAGAAAAAATAAACTGCAAGAGTATGCACATTTTTTACAAAATATAATCAATATGTTATTTTATACAATAATAACTTTTGAAATTTCTGTTTCCTTTTGTTTTATGTTTTATATCATATAAGTTAAATTTTGCTCTACAATTAACATTTTTAAATATATTTTCATTTGGTACATAAATACTAGGTAAATAAATGCTTCTCAAACAATGACACTAATACCCATGTGAGGTGACAGACACCCCAGACAACTTAGACAGTACTTTACGGATCAATAACTCACCACAAACTAACAAAAACCAGTTTGGTATAACTCTCAGGATGTAATTTGAAGGTACTGAAAGGATAGGCAGGTTAACCAATTCCCACTTTGTATAACGACAACATTTCCATCACTGTGGTGTTTTAACCCATAAGTGCGGGTACTTAAGGGTTAAAATTATAGGTTCGATTAATCCTAAGTGGTTTTCAGGGTACTACCCTCAATGTTAATCTTGAAAGCTATGGAAGCTCTTGTCAAACCTCTGTTACACATAATAAATAGTTCCATTATATCTCACACATATCCTACTGAATTAAAAGTTTCTAAAACCATTCCTTTGTTTAAAAAGGAGATAGTAGCAAAACCAACAATTACAGGCTAGTTGTGATTCAGCCGGTACTGTCGTGAGTTTTTGAAAGATGCATGCTTCATCAATTAACTCAATTTTTTTTAGAAGGATTCGTTGTTTTACTTTGAGCAGCATGGTTTCAGGTCTAGAAAATCTTACAGAAAATATCTTCTGCTATTATTTCATTTGTAGAAAATATTATAGAAGCAAAAGATAAAGACAATTATGTCTCGGCCACGTTCTTGGATTTAATTAAGGCATTCAACAGCGTTTCGCACAGCAAATTATTAGAAAAAATGGAATAAAGGACAAAAAACTGTTATTGTTACAGTATTTTCTTGAGAATTTCTAACAATGTGTTGAAACAAAAACGCTTCACAATAATTCTTTAAAACGTAATTAATCAGATGTTTCAGTAATTAAATACTCAGTTCCCCAAGGATCCGTTCTGAGGCTATTCTTGTTTTTAGTCTACATATCTATAAAACTGTGTTTAAGATCTGTGTCATGGGTATGCATTTGTGTATGAATGCTGATTATATCAGTATGCTAATTCATGACAAAAATCTACAATTAGTAAAAAGAAACATAAAGTAACTAATACAAGATGTTTTTGGTAGGAAAAAATCTCTTGTTGAATTTAAATAAATCAAAATGTATAAACTTGTCATGTAATGAAAATAAATTTAATAATGTAAATGTACCATTATCATTTTTAGTAGAAAAAGAACTTGATTCTCCTGCTGAATTTCTTGGTGTTATATTAGATAAACATTTAAAATTTTTGTTTAATATATCGATAAGGTTTGCACAAAAAAATTGGATTATTACTTTTTGTTTTGAGAAGATTATCCTATGTATGATATAAATGTTTTTAAAACAACATATTTTGCTCTTATACAGTCTTGTATTTCTTATGGATTAGAGGTGTATGGAAGTGCATCCGTATCAAAACTGGATTCAATTTTACATTTGCAGAAAAATGTAATAAGAATAATTTTGAAACTTGACATGAGAGAATCTAGTAAACCATATTTTTTTGCATTGGGATTTTAAATGTTTTTTATATGAAGGCCTACACATATAAACTGTATATTATTTCTTCATGTCATATTAATATTTTATTTATATTTGCATTTCCTTTAAATAATGAATGCCCTTTTAAAAGTATTTTTGTCTATCAATTATCCATTGAGCTATTCAAGACCTGTCTCTCTAAATACTTATGCCAGCTAATCCATGAGGGCGAGGGGTGGTGTTGTTCGCATCCACAGAAAATCTTTAAAGCTGTTTGTACACCCTGCGAAGTTCTACCAGAAAATTCATATATGCAGATGATATTGCTCTCGTAACTCAACATGCGAGCATATCAAAAACTGAGAGAACAAGGACAGAAATTTAATAACCTTCTTTCACCTGAGTAATGGACTACCAAGTAAAAAGCTGAACTTTTTCTATGGTGTTTGGCTGGAACAAAATGAGTATTCACAGTATTTGGGAGTCAGTTTCGATCAATCTCTCTGTTTTAAAAGTCACCTACAAAAATAAATAATAATGATAAATCTTAGTTGTCTTGAGGATTTTTACAAATAATTGACAATGTCGAACTTAAGCACTATGAGCCAAGCCAACTAGAAACCAAGTTGGCTATCGTCAAACCTTAACTTTGAGCTTTCCTCACCACTGAAAAAACCTTGATATGTTTATTTATGTAAATTGTCTCTTCAAAAGTACTAAGCACAGTCAGTACAATGATCAGTCACTAAGTACACAAGTAGTATTTTATAATAAATGCAGATTATTATACTATGTATAGCATCAGAATATAAACAAAAGGTATATGAGTACAAAAAATCTTGCATAAGAGTACTTTGAAGAATGGTGTGAAGGCTTATACAGTACAGATGAGAGGTGTCTAATGTGAGTAGGATGTCGAGGCAAAAGTTTAAACTGTATAGTGTGAATGCTATGTACTTTATACTTAAGATTAATATTTCAAGGAAAAATGGAGACTTATGTATATGGAAGAGAATTCCAAGATTTATGAGTAGTTTGTTATGAACAAATGGATATAAGGACTTTTTTGTAATGTGATAATGTGATTTTGGAAGAGGTATGTCAAGTTTTACATGTAAAATTATATACTTTAGTTGGAATGTGAAGACTTATGTATGTAGAAGAGGGATACCAATATTGATGTGGGTAAATGTTTGTTATGAGTGAAATAGCAGGACTTTTTCATAAAGTGTACATAGAAGAAGGATATAAACTTTTGTACAAAGTATACACAAAAAGGAAATTACTATAAAGTTACACAAAAGTGTATTCATAATTTCTGTATATTCCTGGATACCTTTTGGAAATCCAGATATAGTATGAGTGGATTTTAAAAGTTTGTATTGTAAATGTAAATTGTATGATATGAGATGGGCAACAGAAGGTTCTTTGATTATATTTTACAAAATGCTAAGTGAATAAATGAATAAATGAATTTATTCCATCATAATCAGTACAAAGTTATAATAATAAAACAACCCGGAATTGACTGACCACTTTTACGAGTAGAGTGGTCAGTATAGGCAACAAAATACAACAGGTTTCTTGTCAGAGTCCAGATTATAGTAGCATGTTGTTATCAGCCGGGCTGCTCTCCGTGGCGTCTACACCTAACACTGATAAGGCACATAACAGGACCTGCTATGCAAGACCGTACCTTCACTGCAATTCACAACTGATGCACTTCACTACAATACTAATAAACACTAATAAACACAAACAATTCACTTCAGCCTAGTATAAAAATATTTACAATTTCTTATTTCAATTATTACAATATTTTACCAAAAATAAAACCAAAATACATAATACCATTACAATACAACTATAAAACACAAATAAACAGAGAACACATCTTCATTTTTAACTGTAGAATAAGTTACAATTTTCATTTAGTAATAGAAAAGCTTTTAAATTACTACAAAATTTTCTAACGTTAACTGAAATTTTAATTTCAAAGGGCAACTTGTTGAAACATTTTGGACCATTATACAGAAATTAATGCTTCAATACGGACTTGTTAATCTTAGGAGTTCTAAACATTCTCCGGACTATACTTCTGGTAACGTAATTTAGGTCCGTTGTACCCAAATTAACACTTTTAGTGTAAAAAAGTCTGAGGACTTTAAAAACAAACAAATGTTGTAATGGTAATATTTTCAATTGAACGAAAATCGGAAATGAGCTGTCTCGTATTCTCTTGTGTGTAATTATTCTCATAAAATGATTCTGCACCACTCTTAATCTCTCTATTAAATATTTAAAAGTCCCACCCCAGCACACAACTCCATACTGAAGTCTTGAATTTACTAGAGCAAAGTACAGAGTTCTTAACAAATTTTCATCACAGAAATTTCGCAAAAAATAAAATTTTCTCGTAATCGCTTTAAGTTTGTTTTGCAGTACAGTTATGTGCTTCTCCCATGACAATTTTGAATCAAAAATTACTCCAAGATATTTGAAATTTTCTTCTTTTGTTATATATTTACAATTACATAGATCTTCCATATTTTTCGCACAGTTAATCTCATGAAATTTAAAGTCGCGGTTAAAGCCAAAATCTTTAAAATCAAAATTCACATACTTCGTTTTATCAACATTAACTGACATTTTGTTCAATTCACACCATCGTTTCAAAATAAAAAGATCTTGATCAATTTGGTTCCAAATGGTTTGTGCATGTGTTTGGGAATAGAAAAAAGCTATGTCATCAGCGAAAGCACTTGCCTTCCCATTAAAATTCTGCTCTAATAAATCATTAATAAAAATCAGAAACAGAGTAGCAGAGATGACACTGCCCTGCGGCACACCTGTTGTGACTGGCAGCGGTGCGCTAACAGATTGTCCAACTCGCACTCGCTGTTCCCGCCCAGTGAGGAAGCTACGGAACCAGCTCAAGGCTACGCCCCGCACTCCCACCGCCTCCAGTTTTAGTAATAGAATTTTGTGATCTACCAAATCAAACGCCTTTTTAAAGTCTATAAATAGACCTGTAGATTTTTTACCATCATTTAAGCTGGAATATATCATATCTGTAACATTAATCAGGGCATCCTCAGTTGATCTACCCTCCCTGAAGCCATACTGATTCATACTAAAAAACTGTATACTATTTAAATAACCGAGTAATCTTATTTTCATTAATTTCTCGAATATTTTGGAAAATACTGAGAGCAAAGTAATAGGGCGGAGATTGTCCAATTTTATAGATGTATTCTTTTTGTAAATTGGCACAACTACACTTGATTTTAATTGTTTTGGAAATTCACCTGTAGAGAAGCTTAAATTTATAAGCTTAGCAAGAACAGGAGATATTACGTGAGCGATGTGTTTGATCAATGCTACACTAACGTTATCAAAACCTGATGACTGTTTATTTTTTAAATTTTTAATGATTGTTAATACTTCATTTTCGTTCGTTGGAAGGATAAAAAAGGAAGACAGCCTTGGTGTTAAATTGAGTTCATTGACTGCATTTGACGATTGGCTAGACTGTACTTCGATAAGGTAATTGTTAATTGTGTCGGCTACTGCATACGAATCAGATAAGATCACTCCATTATCTAATTCTATTTTGTCAACAGATTTCTTAGAATTTGACCCACTCAGATTATTTACAATTTTCCATTGAAGAGATGAATCTCCTTTTGCTTCATTAATTTTTTTAGAATAATAATTATTTTTCGTCTCGTTAATTTCTATTTTTAATCTACTACAGTATCTATTGTAAAATTCAGAAAAGCTTCTATCATACGGTCTATTTTTATAAATTTTATACAATTTGTGTTTTCTTTTTATTTTATCTAGTAACTTGGTGTTAATCCAAGGACTGATTAACCTAGCTTTCTGAAGTTTACAAAACCTCAAATTTTGACATTTTTTGCAATTATCAATTATATTACTTAATATACTCAAAAAATAACTGAAATTTGTACTAACATTATCTGATGCATAACATACACTCCAATTTACAGAACTTATTTTTAACATCACCTTTTCAAAATCAACAATGGCAGCAACACTAGTTTTGTTCTGGATATTGCAATTATTACTAGACTGATTTTGTAATTGGTTAAAATCTATTCTTAAGCCTAACATACAATGATCTGTCAAACCTATGTCGAAAACTGCACTCTTAAATATGGAAGTATTACGGTGCCTAATAAAAATGTGATCTATACAAGTTTGGGAATTAGTAGTTATTCTAGTTGGGGAGTCTATAAACTGAACAAAACCATTACTGTTTAACATACTTAAATAACTATGTGAACTTGGCGTATTGTCAATTATATTAATGTTAACATCTCCAATAAGGATAGTACTGTTAGGAATGGATTCTAACTTATTACCTAATTCCACAACAAAATCATTTTCAGAATAACTGTGCAATCTATAAATACAAAAGATATTAAAAAACAATTCCTGATATTTGATTTTTAAAAGTAAAGTATCAGCTGTGGTACAATTTAAATTTAAATTTAACACAGTAATATCGGCTAAAACATAACATAAAATTCCTCCTGATCTAAAGTTATTATTACAGCAGTGGAAAACATTGTACCCCGGAATGTTATAAAGTTCAACTTCGTCACTGCCAATCCATATTTCGCTCATGATTATAAAACTTATCCGATGTTTGATTTGATTTAAAACCAGCAAAAAACTATCAAAATTTTGTCGCATACTTCTTATGTTCGCATAGATTAAATTTTGGCTTAAATTATTCTGTGAAATAAAAAAACTATTGAAATCTATCTGATCTGAGTTTATTGTTATTTGCATATAATTATAGTAGGTAATTTAATATAACGAACATGCCTAGGCATTTTAAGATGTGACTTACAGGTCTAACTGAGAACTTACAGGTCTAACTGAGTTTTTCCATGTCCTCATAAGTGTTGATCTTTTTCACTGGCTGACCCTCGGCTTTCCTGGCGAAGAATTTTCCGTCCCGGCACCAGACGAATTTGTAGTCGAGTTCTCTTCCCTTCTGTTTGAGCTTGGACAGGAACTGCTTATTTTCCGGCGAGAGATGGTCGTTGACAAACACACGTTGAGCTGGGAAGTGCTGGTTGATATCTCGAGCTGTCAGATTCTTCTTCTGCCGGAACTTTGCTATCCACTGCTCCTTGATCCACCTGGCCGTGAACTGGACGATAATAGATGGTTCCCGGACGTTTCTGTATGACAGTACACGGTGTACAGCGGCGATGTCCGTCTTCTTCACCTCCACTCCAAGGGCCGCTCCCACATCCGTCAACACGTCAGTGATGTTCTCCCCTCTCGACTCCGGAACACCGCTGATTTCAATGTTATTCACCCTCGTGTATTGTTCCAAGTTCCGCATCCTCTCTCGTAGTCCCACAACTTCATTGGTTAAAGCCTGGTTACTCGCCTTCAGCGCCTGATTCTCACTCTGTACTTCTGCAAGCTTCTTCTTAATGTCCTCCATCAATACGTTAGAGGCGTCCAACATGTTGGAAACATACTGCACAGATGTTGAAAGATCGGCTATTTCAGCCTTAAAAGAAGACATTTCACTAAACACGTCCTTTTTTAAGCCTTCCATTACCTTGACAAGGAAGTCCTTCGTGATGGGATCAGACGTTGACACATTCGACTTCACACTTCCATGATTAGATGTTTTACCCCTACATGAAACACATCTCCAGTCCTTGGTAGATCGCTTTATTTTTTCCTCGCTTTCGTTTTTAACACAGTGAAGATGAAAACAAATTTCACATACAGTGCACTTTATGCTGCTAGTATCACTACATTTGTTTCCGCAGACGCCACAGAGTGCCATTTCACAATAAATTAATAAAAACCACTATTCGACAAACTGAAACACGCACAGCGCGTATAGAACTCGAGCACGTGGTGAGTGACCTTGAGTAGAAACGAGCACTGCACGGAGAGCTGTTGTCGGCTCGGCTGACTGAGCTGGACAGTAGAGCTGTCATGGGTGGTTATTATTTCCATAAACTAAACTTTCTAGTTTCTAATACTAAATTAATTTGGTTGATACTTTTTTACTGCATTCAGGTGGTTATACTTTATACACAAGTATTACAATTATTGTTATTTAGAATATCAAATTAAAGATTAACGACATTCGTGTTTGTAACTATCTATTAATTAATTTACTAGTAAGTAAGGAAAGAAAGATAGAGTGGTGGAAAAGAGAGAGAGAGAGAGAGAGAGAGAGAGAGAGAGAGAGAGAGAGAGAGAGAGAGAGAGAGAGAGAGAGAGAGAGAGAGAGAGAGAGAGAGAGAGAGAGAGAGAGAAGGGGGGTAAAATTCATGCCCATTAATATTTATAACCACGGTTTACCTGTGACATCCCAGTGGAAGAGAGAGGACCAGTTCTGTTAAATATGAATGTAGCCATGGAGCTAATATTCAGCCGGTTGTAATTTCTTATGTTCTTGAACAAAACTGGAAAGCCGTATGACACATGATTTATTAAATTCCGACCAACACCAGGGGAATCAGTAACCACTTCAATACCTGTGTAGAAAGAGGAAAACAAGGTAAAATCCAAAGCTTAAAGAACTGAGCAATTTCATTTGGCTTATGAAGTAATAAAAGAAAATCATGTGGTGTTTCATACAGGTAAGACTTTGTAATCCATAAACCTTAAAGTGAGGTGTTTCAAATTTAATCCGTCATTATTCAAGTTTGCTTAGTTATATTTCATTAATGCAGCAATGAGTAGCTCTACTGTTTGCATGCATTGTCTGTTGTTGGGACCTTTAATATGAAGTAACGTAAGACTGCATTAATTGAATTAAAAATATTATATTTATTCCTACAACCCCCGATTTTTAGTATGAGGTATAATTCTCATACGCTACAAAAGTTTGATTTTTAGTTACATAAAAATTCTCAAGAAGGAATTTGTATTTTGCTGCTTTGTTTGCATGACTAAATTGAGAATGATGCTTTGTGGACCGTTCGGACACACTTTAAATTGTTTCTTTAAACATGTTTATTGAATATATTTTGATGTTCTAGGTAATATATATTGGTAAGTACATAGATTGAGGTTAAGTGGCAGAGCTTTACAGCCATAACTTTGCCTCTTAGGAAAAGTAAAGACGTTCTTCATTTTATTTAATTTTCATTTATTTCATAGATAATCAATAAATTATATTATGATCAAATAAGTCCTATCTCCACTATTTTATCATGTCATTAATCATTTAATCATTTTAATGTATGATTTAATTCTTATACTATGACTTAATTGAATCATAAAAATGTATTTGATTATCAGAACATATTTTAACTAAACAGTATGACTTTAAATATTCTGGTTAGACATTTACTGAAATTATCATTTAATTACCTTTATCTAGCAGGTGTTCTTTAGGTCCTACACCGGACAGAAGAAGGAGCTGAGGGGAAGCTATAGTCCCAGCACTCAATATCACCTCTTTCTTGGCAAATAGGATTCTTTCTTGGCCATCCCGTATGTGAACTACTCCAATTGCTCGATTTTTGGAATTGAATAATACCCTTGTTACCTAATTAAGATAAATTGGGTTAAGAGAATTAATTAACCCTCTGAAATATCAAAACTAACTATAGATGTTTCATTCACTAAAGTACGTTGATTGCTATTGTATTAGACTATTCAAAACACAATAGCTGAGCTGAGCTTTTGCTGATATGCGCCACTCTATAAAAAATTAGTATAAACTATACTTGGATAATAATTGAAATGAAATGAAAAATGACTTTATTAATAAATAAAAAAATAAAAATGACAACAAAGAGTACAAATGGCGAGGTTAGGACTAGTAAGTCCTCTCTTAAACCTAACCAACAAATTTGTACAAATTGAACCAACATAATTTTATAAGTTTGTAGATTGTAAAGTGGATAACCTCTCTATGAACAACTCTTCTACAAAGCTATTAACTGTAGTATTAAATTGCTCAATAATGCTCAATAAACAAAAAGCTTGGTTTATACAATGTTGAATTTTTTGGAATTATAATAATCAATGTAGGAAGTATGTAATGTTTATTTTAGTGGTAATTTTGATGAATTTACTTAAACATACATTAAAGTCATGCCCAACCTTGAAAATCATGAACATGCCTCAAAACCTGTAAAGATCAAGGTTTACTAATGACACATTTTAGTATATATTCTCTTGTTAGAAAAGTATTTATAACAGTTTTAAAGCTTTTTTCTAAACTCATTTTTAAGAAAACCAATTATGCTTGGTTATTTGCCAAAGGTATTATAACTTTTAAAGTCTTCCAAAATATAACATTTGTATCTTTGAACACTGGTTGTAATTATAAATTATGTACTACTATTCTAAATTCTACTGGGTTTATCTCGCTTGGCAAAAATGAAAGTACAGGATTGCATTTCTGAGCCAAAATTATTTATTTAAATATGAATTGAATAATTAAAATCATTTTAAATTACAATCAATTTTAAATCAACCACCATACACACATTTTACAAATCATTTGACAGTAAAATAAAAATGTAGGTTTACAGTGAGATAAGATTGACATATTGATTAAGTTATGTAAATTATATATTGTTATGTAGAAATTATATTTTTTTAGAAATTTTGAAAATAATTTAGGACTTTGTCAAGCTTAGAGCTCATTTCTATACTTAATATTATGAAAGAGCTCTTTCCCTGACTTACATAGCTATTCTTCACCAGGCAACACACCACTCTTCACCAATTTTACTCTCAAACTGCCCCTCGCACCACACTTTCTTCTCACATCCACCCGTGCCGATCCAACGTGGAGGGTCTCCTATTGGTTAGCCAGGGTGATGTGTCCCAAAGCGTGTGGCCGCCTTGAAAGTGTCACACGAACTCCGTAAACTTTGGGAATCGATGAACTGTTAGGACCCCGACACATCACCTGATTGCCAATCTGTAGTTTTGGCAAACCGGGACATGATGATCTCAATGAAGTTCTGGTTTGAACTTACAGTATTTTACGGTGGTATTTTTAGTGATAATGACGTTGATTAAATAATGAAACCATAAATTGTATCAAAACTGGAAATCAATGACGCTTGGTTAGTTACCAAAGTTATTGAATAGTGTTATTTGTAGTAAGAATTAGGGTGATCAAACAACGAAAACATCAATAATACCTAATTACCTAATTGTAGTACTCTCTTTTTGTTAATTTATACAGATCTATAAGATAAATTATGTGCGGGCATATCAATGTTAAAAGGTTCAGGAATTTTTCATAACCAGTAACGATAGTATCAAAGTATTTTAAATAAAATGATCTGAGAGCAATTTGTAAAAGATTCCTTCTCCTAATTTTCAATAAATCAGCCTGAACAGAGATGCATTGCAGAAACACTAAGAAGAGTTGATTATAAAAGTACACAGAAAATAGTGACCTGACATTTTTGCGTGTACAGACTGGTTAAGTTTTTATTTTTAACTAGTTAAAGTAAACCTGGCTTTCAATGGCTATTCCTGGGGTGCACATGATTTGGCACAAGAAGAAATTATTTTTTTAATATTTTTAAAGAAAATTACTTGTTAGACACTTGTTTCTTTATACGTTTAGAAATCCTAAATCAGAAACTCTTTTTTTTTTAGAAATGTATGTCATCAGTTTACAGTTTACAATATGTCCTTGAATATAAAACAAGATTTCAATTTTTATATATCTTCCTAGTACAGATACTCTTCTAGAATATAGAAAGGTTTTTATATATCAGCCAGTCATTCAGCGACACCTTCAGCTTTCTTCCTGTGAGAATCTTCAGCTCTACCGGTAATAGGTTGTACAGCTTCTAGCCTGCATATGACAGGTTCTTTTCGTACAGCGTTAGATAATGTGCTGGTAACTGATTGTTTTTGGCAAGTCTGGTCTTAGTCATGTTGGTCTGCTACTCGTGGTAATTTCTTTCCATCTATATGTAGTATGACTTCCTGAATGTAGACGTCATAATTTTCAAGTTTGTGTTTCTAGGGCCCAGATAATGTAGAATACTTATTGCTCTCTTCTCTTGATGCAAAATTCATTACGCAAGATTTTCCTCCTTAGATAGCTATAACATTACACAATGTGGCGTTCAAAGAGAGCAAAGTAAATTGTTTTTGTTGATGCGGTGTTGCTGGTGGTTTTATCTGCTTTATTATGTAAAGAACTGTGATAAGTTTCTTGCACAGGGCATCATTACGCTGTGTCCGTGACATAATATTATCAATAATCAGTCCTAAGAATCTAGCGTGATGTTTAATCTTAACAAATAGAAACGCTGGCACCTGGTTTAGTTTCCTGCCAAAAGCCATCTGATTTTTCTTTGACATATTGACTACAAGGTGACTGGTGTGGCAGTCTTGGTAAGCCATATTCAATAAGATTTGTGAGCTTACTGCCAGTTGGTCAGTGGAGTTCCCTGAAGACATCTGTGTACATGGCGTATGACAAAGTTTGTCCAGATATTGAGGCATGTCATTAGTGAATAAAATAAACATAACAGGGCCAAGAATATATTCTTGTGGTAAATATCTGATTGTAAGGCAGGACTTAGATATTACAGTTTGGATTTGTTTGATATTATCTCTTTCTGTATGTTTGGCTTCAACCAGATTTTCTGGTTGAACTTTGAACTAAGATTCTGGAGCATTAGAATCATTAAATTTTACTTCAAAAAAATTCTCAGCCGTACTTTACCCTCTCATTAAATCTTGCCTACCAGAAAACTCTTCAACAGAGTTATGCAAGTCTTCATTGCAAAGTATGTTTCAATAGAGATGCAAGTCAAAACTCCCAATTAGATAATCTTTAAGTATTTTTAAAGACGTATTAAATGGGGAACATGTGAATGTAGAACTTGCTTTGCTGTAGGCTGTAAATTATATGAAAATATCAACAATCCTATTTAATAATATTAAATTAATTTTTCATAACACTCGATATCAATCTCAATGATTTTCATTTACCTTTGTTGATATCCTAACGTGTCACCGATGCTCCATCTTCAAGCTTGATCGTCTAGCAAGTCAAATTATAATTCACATACATAATAAATAACCACAAACAAAATACATATGAACAATTAAACATGGTTTCAATAATACTCGAATTTATTGTGTTTGAGACTATTTATTATGTATGTGTATTTTAATTTCATCGAAAAGTCTACTTACAACATGAACTAGTATGTTTTGAAAAGGACAGTATTGTTAAGGATAGAAGTCATAAAAGTGAACATTTTTTTAACTATTAAAACTTTGTCCATGAGAGAAAAACTTCTAAGAAAAAATAGTACATGTTTTCATGCCTAACATTATGTCAATCTTACAAAGGTTATAGATCCAATGTTAAATGTAACAAATGCTGTAAAAAAGGCATTCAACAATTAATTATACGTTTTGAAGGCAGGAAATAAAATGAAGATTTTTAAGCCTAAGCCAAATTATAATCAACAAGTATCAGATGATGTAAAAATTGTAGATTTTACAGTATAACATGTTTTATCTCGTGCTAGTTTCACACAGGTAAGTCTACAGACATTAATACTGTAATAACTGTAAAAGGGGAAACATCATGAAAGAAAATTATGTTCTCTCACTGAAAAAGGCACAGTTACATCGATAAGACTATGGCTGAGGAGATGAAGTACATCCCAACAAAACAGATGAAACTGCACATTCTTTAATTGGTACAAAATTTATCAAATTACAAAATCATCATGTCTGCAAGCTTAATGTTACAAATTTTGATGAGACATATGCTCATAATTTTTATGTAATGGACCAGGATACAATTTGTAATTGAATATCTCCTATAAAATCAGGTCCATGGTTAAATGAACTGAATCAATCGAACATAAAGATAAATGTCTTTAATATTGGCCTACAGGTATTAATTGGGGCTGATGTGGCTGCTAAGCTATTGACTGAGCAAAATTTAATATCAAAGGGTGGCTCAGTAGCAGTGGAAACATAACTGGCCATTGTTTACCTCATAAAGCAGTGTTTAAATCAAACGATATTACTCATTCAAAGAACTGATGGAAGCTAAAATCCATATGATTTAATAAAATATGTTAAAGTTGTAAGAGATGAAAATAGAGTTTTAAGAGAAGTGACCAGAATTGTATAAAGAAAATAAAGCCATGAATTAAGATACTCCACAATTCTTTCTAAAAAATACACTGTTGTGAAAAAAAATAACATACATACATAAATTGCCACTTTGGTGTATAAGGATTATCAACCTTGCTCTGTGAGAACTATTGGATTTTGAGAGGAAGATAAACAGTACACTCTGTTGTTAAAAAATGTGTTATTTGTGGATTGTTTGATGGGAAAGTGCTCGAATGTCTATCAAGTAGTTTGTCAGAAAACCTAGTCTTTGGAGCTGCTGTATTTGAAATAGTTGGCTTAGATTTTGCTGAACCAGTTTATATTAAAGGAAACAATAAAATATTGGATATGCTATTTTACTTATGCTGTTTTTAAAGCAGTACACTTTGTATTGGTGACTTCATTAGTCGATAAAGAATTTTGACTACCATTAACACTTTTCAATCCAGAAGTGGAAGACCATGTTTAATTTAAAGTGATAATGCTACTAATTTTACAAGAACAGGAAGATCTTCAGAAACGTTGACTAGAATATGATTTCTACTAATTGAAATGAAATGAAATGAAAAACGTCTTTATTCATATTCAAGAGGCAAAGTTAGGGCTGCAAAGCCCTCTCTACCACTTAACCTCATCATACATAATAAGATATTATTTCAGATATAAATAACATTTACAAGAAAATACAAAATAGAAATTACAACGTACGAAGTAAACCATATAAAGTCAAAAAATGTGAAAAATTATATTTAAACTTAAAAATATTTCAGCTATCTCAAAAAAAACTACAGTTATTCATTACATTTATTCAAAACTACATTCATTTGGCACAATCACTCATAGATGTATATGAATAGCTGTGGAAATAGCTGTAATCACAGTCAGTATTGCTGGAAGTAAAAGTTTGAGAAGTTTAATAGGGATTTTATCAGTTCCGACTGCGTTGCTAGTCATCCTCATCATATACTCAAGCACATCAGCCTCAGTCACCGGGGTGAAGAAGAACTGATGGCGAGGGCGACAAAGAGGAGTGGCATTCAGCTCACTGACAAAGTCACGAGCTCTGGACAGATCGATTGGAATGTTAGTGAAATATTTGTTTACGATATTAAGATCAAGGGAAACAGGTTTGTCACTCTTGGTCTTACCAATGCCTAGCTCCCTGACTTTAGACCACAAGCCTTTAGTACATATGGCACCAGAGAAAGATCTATAATAGAATCGTATCTTGGCATTGCGAAATTGTTGCTGAGTCTTATTCCTCAGTCTTTTATACTCCGCTCTATCGTCAGATGACTTAGTTCTTTTAGCCCTACGAAAAGCAATGTCCCTTAACCTCAATCGTCAGATGACTTAGTTCTTTTAGCCCTACGAAAAGCAATGTCCCTTAACCTCTGTAGTTAACGTAAGTAGTCATTAATCCATGGGGCTGGTTTCTTGGTGACCCTCTTAGTGATCAAGGGAACATGCTTATCAAGGAGACAAATTGTGAAATTGTTAAACATGTTTACCATAGTATTGACATCAGGAGCGTGGATTATATCATGCCAAGACATTAGGAGTGCATCAGCCAGAAGTGCATCAGAATCAATATTATTGAGTCTCATGTACGAGATGAATTTGGGTTCACATTTAGGGGTGGTTGGACGATATACACAAAATATTAAATCGTGTCTTGACAGGCCAAGGACAGGGTGCTGACCGTGGTGCACAACATGGGACAGGTCAGAGATAGCCATGACGTCCAGCCATGTATCAGTAGTAGCAGTGTGATGGGTTGCTTGTGATGGATTGCAGTATAGCCATGTTACAAGAGTGAAACATTCTTGTTAAGTAAGTCTGATCGTAAGTAGCAGGGCCCAAAAGGTTTGAGTTAAAGTCACCAGTTACAATGACATGACTATAACGAGCCGTAAGATCAAGAAGAATGGATTCAAATTCAACGAGAAAACCAAGATTAGGTGCCCTATAACAAACAGAAATTAAAACATGTATATTATTAACAGAAACATCAAGAAACGTGTACTCAGGTCGCCCCAACCTGGTGGTGTCAGAGGAGTACAGTATTGTAGTAGGTAAATTAGATTTGACAAAAGCTCCAACTCCTCCGCCACCTTTGGACAGACAATCATTATGATAAAGAGTATATCCAGATAGCTCAACACTTTTATCTGATATATTAGGCTTGAGCCAGGATTTGGAAATTAAAACTATATCAAAAGAAGAAAATTCAAAAATTAAACAAAATTCGTCAATAAGACCAAGAAGAGATTGAGTACTGACATGGGCTGTCTTAAAAAGTCTGGAGTAGGGGGCAACGGGGATGACGAAGTAATCTGATTGCAAAGTTGAGGGTAGTGGGGAAGGAAGAGTGAGACGCCATCATGGGGTCACCCGACGGCCGTGCGGTCGAGGAGCCAGCGACAACAGCAGCATAGCACGGTGACGGTAACCTCACACATATACACAAACAAACTAAATAACTTACTAACAGACTCAGTATCATAACATAATTAATGTCCGCACTCCAGCAAAACAATAAGAAATAGACTGAGTGGGAAATTATATAAACTTTAAAAAACAAGAGGATGCAATTTTAAATTAAATAACACATACCGTAATTGATAATTGAGCCAAAATAATGGTATATTAAATTGAGAAAATGCATTACAATTATTATCATTGTTGTGTGCAGTGTTATCAATCAATGGCAAACATAAAGATTTTAAGTAACTATACTAACTTAATACTGTACATACATGAAATAATTGATTAAAAGTGAAAAGATTGAAATTACGGGATATTTAAATGAATTTAAAATAAACAAAATTTATAAAACTAAACCGATTTGGTTCAGACTGATGTAATATTCCGTCATATTTTGGCGGGTTATCAGAACAATTGAACATTCGCAGGAAGACTAAATTTATATATTTAAAACTAACGGAATCAAAATTAACTTCTAAAAATAAAATAAAGAACATATAGGATTTACGATTACCACAAATTAAACAGAGTTAACTTCTTCCAGATTAAATAAAGGTATTTTTAGAAATCAACAAAATTCAAACAAATCTAATTTCTACAAAACAAATTATACGTTACAGAAATTAACAAAATTAAACAAAACCACTGTACTACAAATTAAATAAAAGAAATTTTAAGTTATATGGTGTACGATTACAACAAATTAAACAGAGTTAACTTCTACCAGGTTAAATAAAGGTATTTTTAGAAAGTGACAAAATTAAAACAAAACAAATTTTACGTTACAGAAATTTACAAAATTGGCAAAACTAACATGTACAATACTAAATAAAAGAACAATCTTACAGGGTTTGCAGCCAAGTCGACGCCACCTCCAGATCTGATAGTTTGGTCGCCACGCCGTGCTTTCCGGTGCCGTTGAAGTAGAACACTCGGCCGTCTAACGTCAAGGTGCTGGTCCGCCCATACCGCTCGGCTGCCTTTCTGTAGACTTCTTGTCTCCGAGCTGTCAGGTCCTCACGTATGGTGATGCCACTTCCTTTCAGTCACTTCTTCGAGTTGAACACCAGCCGCCTGTCTCAATAGCTGGTAAACTTGATGATGATGGGATGATGCTGCGGCCTCCCACCTGTGGCTGGACCCAGCAGCTTGCCCACTCAGTGCGTCCTGCAGAGCGCTGTGGATGGAAGCTCCAGGCCAAGGTGGTTGCAACACAGCTGTGTCACCAAAGCATCTGTGCACTCTCCTTGCTTTTCTGCAACACCGAAGAATCTAAGACTGTTTCGGCACTGATTTTGTTCCAACTTGTCCGTCTTACTTATCAGGTCACCCTCCATCTGTGAAACTCTGTTGCTCAATTTTGTCATCTCCTCCCGCATATTCCTCAATTCCTCCAGGACAGGTATCATGGCAGCAGATACAGCTTTCTCTACGACTGCCTTCAGCTCCACCGACATCTTAGCGACCAAGTTGTCAGTCACAGAGCCACTAGCAAGGTGTTTATTCACCAGTGACTCTATGGTCGCAGGGTCGACGGAGGATTGTTGGTATTCGGCATTGTCCTGGCGGAGTTTGGCGAGGAGTCAGATAACGAGCGGCTCACTAAAAGCTTATCGGCTGCTGATAAGGGAACTGCTTTGCCCTTTGTTCCGGTCCTTAAGTTCTGTGGCGACCAGAATATAAAAATCTCTTTACACAAATTGCACTTAATTATTGATAAGAACAATAAAATAAATAACAAATAGGAAATGACAAACACCTAAACAACACACTGACAAAAATTTATAGTAAGATAATTAAAATATCCCACTCGAAACTATGAAAAACGTGGAGTCGAACTGAACACGTGTTACTCAGACTGAGTAATCCCCACTCTCTTTCCTATATACTAATTGTATATCAATCCAAATAAAATGGATATTTAATCCTCCCTCTGCTCCGTGATAAGCATGGTAGGAGAGACTGATTAGGATTTTAAAAAATCTGTTAAAATAATATTAGGGAAGTATTAGCTGGGTTAAATATAAAAAAATTAGTAACCATACTCTGTGATTGTGAAGCGGTAGTAACTTACCGAACACTCACATAGTTGTCTGAAGATCCCAATAATTTGATACCCCTAATGTCTGTATGTTTTAAACAAGAAATTAGGGAAATTGGTTCACCTGACATCAACATAATTGAAAACATACATTTTAAAAAGATTTTCATACAGACAGCAATCATACAATTATCAATATAGTGTTTTAGAAATGAGTTTAGCACCAATTAGCAACTTTTTATAACGAACAATGCATCAAGACCGTTAGCTTGATAAAAGGAGAATACCACCCAATACTCTACTGTTAATATTTATAGGAGTGATTTGATTTAACCCCACATTCCTCATCTCACCATACCCCATCCTTACCACAGATATACACCTCCATCAATACTTTTGTCCTGAACAAGTAAAGAGGAAGGTTGATTTTACTTGTGTCCGTATTTATTTTCTTACACTTTTAACAATTAATACTGTTTTGTTTTGTTAATATAGTACAATATGTTCTACAAGTATTATATATTATAAGAGTTCCTTCTTTATTAATTATATGTAAATTAAAATATTTATATGAAATGAATAATGTTCAATTGAAGTAAATATTCTAGTGCTATTGTTGTATCATGTTCTTTTCTCGTAATCCTACAGGTGGAAGAATACTGACGATCAATAAAAGTATTCAGTGAGCTAAGAGTTAAATCATCTACCATTAATGTAGTGAACTAAACAATGACTCACATGTGCTCCGGTAATAATATTTAAGTTTTTCCTAAACAAAACCTCAGGTCTGTAAACAAAGGCCTTGCAGGTGCTCAGTCTTTCTCCGTTTTGGATAGTCATTTGAGCAAGTGTAAATGTTGTCTGGTTGCCTCCATTAGGATCACCCATGATGGTGTACCCTAGCTCCCCAGCAGCTTGTAGAATGTAATCGGCAACTTCTGGGTGATCTGGGTACCGGGCCACTGTCAAGTAGCCACCTTGGGAGTGGTATTTCTGTGACAACAAATAAAAACTCTTGATATAAAAACTAAATGTTTAAAACACTATATTCAAATAGTTGAAAATAAAATAAGAAAAATAAATTAGAATGTAACAAAAACTAAAACCTTAATTTGGAACTTAAGCTTATGTTTTATTTCTATGATACATAGTTGTCATATTTAACTTTGAGTCACCAAATTGATCTCTCAAGTTTTACTACCAGAGGTGATTAGTTGTTTATGCTACTAATTAAACAGCACAAATAATAGTAGTTAAATCTATGGTGCCCTATAAAAGTCATGCTGTTCGATAAGCTACTTTACGATAACATTGTTTTGGTAAATATATTTTCTTACTAAATAAATTAAAATAAGTATTGAAAGTGGCATAGATGATATTTTTTAAGATAAATATTTCATTTAAATTATAAGGGGGTCTCTACAGTCAATAATTTAGCTCGATAAAAACACATCGCTGGTGACCTGAAATGCACTGATTTAAAAATATCTAAGCACTTCACAAAAACACTAATTAAAAAAATAGATTAAACAGATAGTTTGGCTAAATTAATCCACTTTAATTATTTTAGCCTGTTATGTATCAGGACAGATTCTGACATTTTTTAGATAGTGAGTGAAAAATAGGCCTTACCTCCATTAGATAGTCCAAAATATGTTTACATAAAACTCTTGTGCTTACATGTTTCATCAATAGGTTAAAATTGTCAGAACACTTGTCAACATTAAAATTAGACCACTATAAACACAAGCGTAAAACACATTGCAGTTAAACACATAAGGCAGTCTTCTACCTAAGCCAGGACTGTGATGTCAAACTATAGGCCTATGTGTTTTATAGTTGTGTTCAGTGTTCTAATTTTAATTTTGACAAGTGTTACGATGATGTCAGCCTATTGATAAAACATGTAAGCACAAGAGTTTTATGAAAACATATGTTGGACTTGTTCGAGGTAAGGCCTATTTATTTAATTTTGCCAGTGGCCTTGATTGGAGGATTCCGACGTTATCACAAGATAGCAGAGTCAAGCAACATCGAGCGTGGCTGTCCTTTGGATGGTTGACCGACTGAGTGATCCCGACCTTGCATGCAGTTCACCTGCCTGGTCACTGATGGCGGTTAGGAAGTCACCCTTAAGCCGTAGGTCCCCAGGTTAAGTGTTAGAGAGGACCACTTAGCCCTAACTTCACCTGGTAAAATAAGACGATCTTTAACTTTAAAAAAAATGTAAATTAATATAGCAGTCCAGGGGTATAACAATGAATTTTAATTGAACAGTGCTCCTTTGACAGAATTTTTATGTTTAGATTAAACGTTTGGATGCTGACCAGTGTTCTTTTTTGATATAAGAACATCCTTAATTTATTCTATATACATCCAAAAAATTTTGATTATTTTTAAGTATCACTCTCATGGTTGTATAGAAAGATGAAAAAGAACCTCTTGCTAAGATGAACGAAAACTATCATTGTGTGTCCCAGAAGGATGCACCAAAGGGGCTATGGGAATGGGTTGTTGAGCAGCCAGGTTCAATAACCATGTTACCAAGAATGTTTATCTCATTGCCTCTTTCATGGTTTGGGGGTCACTATAAATCAATGATCCAACACTCCTCATAGAAATAGGCTTGCCTTTGATGGAAAGCGCAAAAATGCCAATGACTCTGAATTGGGCATCTCTATACACTAAGAATCATCCTTTTAGTTTGCTTAAAGTAAATTGAGAAAACATATTCAATATTCTTAACACTTTTATATTCAAATAAAGCAAAGAATTTTTGCTCAAACTGCATATGTAGATATAACAAAATATAAGAATAGAATATCAGCTGATATTGCTATTGTACTGAAGATTTTTACCTTTATCTCTCAGTATACAACAATTTCATTACTTCTAAGAAGAATTCCCTTCGAAATTATGATAATATTATGGAAACATAGGAAACTGAGACTGGAATAAAAAGTGACGTGTTTAATAATTTGATGACTACAACCGTTGCCTTTCCACAGCCTAAAGCCTCTGGGAACTAGGGCAAGAAAGATTAAACCCCATAAGCAGCATTATGGGTATATCAGTCAGGTAGGACTGATATCATGTAGACGAAGTTGTTATCTCGTCAAAATTTAGTGATAGAAATTGTAACCCCATTTTTATATAACTTACCTACTCCTGTGGCCACTCAAATCCACGTTGAGTTTTGCCCTCGTTGTCTCCACTTTTCTCTCTCATCTACCATCTATATGTCACCAGCTAGTCTTCTCAAATCACCTGCCATTTGATTATCACATCTTAATCTTGGTCTTTTCAGGGAGCACTTTCCTTTTATCATCTTCTCTATTTTTGAGATGATCCATCCATATTATTTTTATAATCCCGATTAAGACTACAATATCAGGTTTTATTGTCTTTAGTCTACATACTCCTTTATCACAAGTTAGTCCATATATCCTTTTCAAGTTGATCCTATTTTATTTTCAAAGGTCGTCAGTTTTTTCTGGTTTTTGTTGTTAGTGTCCATACTTCTGACCCATACTGGCCACATTGATTCTTACTTGTAATCCTGGTCTGTCTTATTTTGGCTAATTACAATCACTCCTAATATTTGGATTCTGCCTTCCATATTTTCACCCCTCAGTACAGATTTTGTTGTCTTCAGAGCTTTTATTGTCTTCAGAAGTTGCCATCTCCTTGTCTCACTCCTTTGTCGATATCAAAGGTATTCCTGTTCTATTCTAACCTTTCCTTAACACCATTTTTGTCTTACAATCTTTCCAGGAATATTATTTTATCTTAGTATTGCCTGTAGTTTTGACCTTTTTGTCGGCACATTCCTTCTTACAATCAACAAATAATACATATAGATTTTTTTTTTACTCCAGTACCTATTTGGGGGTTATATCTTTCACAGTAAATATTTCATCAGTCCTTGATTTATCTGTCATAAAACCTGCTTGGTCCTCCATTATTATTTCTTCATCATAGGTTTTCAATCTATTTAATATTAGCTTGGAGAGTGTTTATAAGCATACTTAAGTAGATATATTGCTCTACAGTGTGAACATTCTTGTTTATCCCCTTTCTGTAGAGTGGTACAGTGACAGCCTCTTGCCACTCCTTTGGCACAATTTACAAATGTTCACTATCTTGTTATAAATAAATAATTTATTTAGTGGTCTATCATTAGATAAAGTAGATGTGTTTTACTTTCTTTGTTAAGTGAAATACCATCATAAATATATGATGAATAGTACAACAATAATCAACCAGACCTGGACTCCTGGAAACTCCCTCGATGACGTGCCATATTCAAGGTTATTTTCAGACTTGAGGAAGTAAGGCAGCACATCCTCCCAGCCCCACCCTTTCAGTTGTAGCTTGTCCAGCTCATCATAGTCCAATTTGTTGCCTCTCATGTACATGTTTCCATGAAGAATGGCAGTCCCACCCATCACCTTACCTAAAATAACAAGGTGCTAAACATTCAATCACTGACTTTGACATGATTATTAGTAATATTGTAATATTCTGTACTTAATAAAAATTTTGTTTACTAGAGTAGTAATATAGTTTCATCTATCAGTAGGCCTTATAAATCTTTTAAAGATTGTTTTATAATCAACTGAACAATCAAAATTACAAAACAAAAGCTTGTAACATTCCTGTTGCCTTATACATGTTCAAATGTTCTCTGCAAAGATCGTGTATTTAATATGCAGAAATTGATTACAGAAGCACTGCATAAAGATTTTAAACTGTGATTAATTAATTATAACCATAAGAGATAATGCATCAGCAAACTCATTACTTATCTACTAAAACATGTAAAGATAGCACATAACACACAGTTAAATTGCCACTAATACAGTACTTTCACGACTTAAGAAGAGATACCTCTCTAATGACGTCTTTCTCTCTTATTACATAAATATCGGGCCTAGAACCAACATTTACCTAACCTAACCTCAAAACTGTAGAATAAAGAAATACATTTAAAAATGTAGTTTAAATAGAACTGTTTAGTAAATAAAGTAAGACATTTTATTTGTGACATTACTAATTGAAGTCTGAGCGCATGACCAGTGACACTGGACACAGGCGAGAAGTTAATAGGGGACTCTTTTATGAAAACATTGGTCTACACAAACAGTTGTCTTGAAGAAGTGTTGAATATCTATTATTACTATCAGTTGATGTTTATTATTGTAATATTTCTTAGTAATATTATACCGCATGTATAGTATATTGGCCACGCACACAGACTAATTTTTCTTAGTAGCAACAACGCATGTATAGTATAGTGGCCACACACACAGACTAATTTTTCAATCAGTATTTATTGCTTTCAAAAATAAAACCAGAAAAAAGAATGCTTTTACACAAGCAAAGTTAGCACTAGTTAGTCCTCTTATACAACTAACCTAGGACCAATGGACATTCAATCAATGGAAGAAAAAGTACACGTTAAATCACAGGGAATCCAATCCAGGTCAACAGAATACACAATAAATATATATTGAATTATCTCTTGTAGTAAAATTACGTAGATCTGCATTTAGTAGATTGGGTGAGGATGGAGTTACTTATGAAGAACAAAAATTATGACACAATACAAAAAGATGTGGCAAATTGCAAAATATTTGAATAATAATGGTAATGTACCTCAAAATAATCACTTGTCTGAAATCTATAAGGATGAGACAGGCTATAACTGAAAATGTCCTGTAAATACAGTAGTTATAAATTATAGAAATAAGGCAAATAACAAAAGTATTTCTAGATGGTTTAACTTGGTACAGAATTTTGCTACAGAATTTTTCATGTTTGCTGTAATGTCTACAATAATTAGTTTAATTGAACACTTAAGCTCCACTATACTGTATAAATTAGCTGTAGAAAAATCTAATTCCTAATGCTAGATTAGAAAAAGAAAATTGTTGTATATGTATTAATATTTAGAAACAGGTTTTTATGACGTAGAATTTTGAATAATGAGTATTTTTAGATTTTTCTTATTGAAATTACCAGTCATCCAGTAGAGAGACGTTCTGTCATTTATAGATGACTAGGCAAAATTGTTGAAACTGAAAACTATATTTTGTTTTTGAAATTTGTTAATGATGGAGTATCAGATGGGGAAGACAAAGGTTGTTGGACATTTGCCATCATTACGAGAAAATTACCAATCACGACATTTCGATTTGGTAGAACCCAAACCTTTTTCAAGTGCTAAAAACTAAATTACATCTTCACAAACATGTTATAAAACTACGTTCTTAAACTAATAAACTTATCTACATTAATAATTATCTACATTTTAACCTAGATCATTATTTTGGATTGTATCATCCTCACTTCGTGCCTGGGACGTCTAGACGCCATCGTCACTGCGGGTCGTAAGATTTCATCATTGTGTAATATTTGATTATTGTATTGTTTTATTCCTAATAATTGTTGTCTTTTCAGGTTAAAATGTATTTGTAATAGTTTATTAGATTGGATAGTAGTCTCAGTCCTTCCGAGTCACATATATAATATTTTGTGCAAACTTAATATTATTTTAAATTGATAGTGTTTTTCAGGTACCTTGTATTTATTTTATGTTATCTCATTTCAGTCTGATTTGAATATTAATTTAATTGTGTTTTAACTTTTTTTGTTGATTTCGTGACCTTGGCAGCGCCTAATTGGTTATATTAATTTAACCCTAATAACACTTTTATACTTAGCAGAAGTTCATTTTGTTGTACCCCATTCTATGATCTAGGTTAAAATGTAGATAATTATTAATGAAGATAAGTTTATTAGTTTAAGAACGTAGTTTTATAACATGTTTGTGTAGATGTAATTTAGTTTTTAGCACTTGAAAAAGGTTTGGGTTCTACCAAATCGAAACATTGTGATTGGTAATTTTCACGTAATGATGGCAAATGTCCAACAACCTTTGTCTTCCCCATTTGAAAACTATATATTTTACATGTAAATTAAAAAACATATAGAAATGTAAATTAAAACTGAGTGATAGACTATCGGTCATTGGCACATCAGTTTAAGTAGAGTACTCATCCTCCCGCTCTCATCCCTTCCCATCTCGTTACCATCAAGACCTGCTGCATTATTATAGCCAAATAATCTATGTGTCTAGTGAATCGGTTGTTTGTTTGGCACTTTCCAACTATCATCAGCTATGATCACTACTATTAGTAACCAACTGTTGACCAATTTCTTTTGGCTTCATTTTGTAATGGTTGTATTGATTTAGTCCTATATAGTCTGAATAAAATAACTTTGGTACTGGCAGAACGGCCATGCGCCACTGGTCTGAAAAGACAAAACTCTGAGTTTTAATTTGCTGTCAAACTTAAAATAAGCAATAATTTTCAAATTAATTGTATACTGTCCACCATGTTATATTCTTTAAGAAAAAAATATGCTGGAGATTTTGCTTAAACTAATTTGATTTTAATTGTGATATTTGTGTTTAATACAAATTTTTTGAAAACAAAACAAATTCAGATATTTATTTAGTAATCTATTTAAAAACTCATAAATGTTTAAACAATACTATTATGGTTTTTGAACTGCTCATCCTTAAATAAAACTATAAATATCGATGAAAAATGACAAAAATTAGTATAGAATCTAAATTTCATCGAAGAAAAAACGAGAAAGCAATTTAAAAATATATTATAAGAAACAAACCAATTTTCACCATTTATTTAGTTCATGATAGAACTTTAGAAATCACCTTTTTTTTATTAGACACAGTTTTTGCAAATAATATCATGTTCTAGGCACACATAAGTACATCACTTCTGGCAAGATTACTTAGTTTTCCAATTCTTTTTGTAGCCCCACTGTTTGCATCGTCCCTTAGTCCCCTCACATACAGGTTGGACTTTGGTTCATGTTACGTATCTGCATTATTATTTCTCTTGTTAATCTTGGTAGGCTCAAAACCTCTGCTCTTTAAACTAAATGTTGTTGAACAAATAAACTAAGCAAACTAACTTGATATGTAGTTCTTATCAAATAATATTTCATTTATAATGTTATAAGTTTAGCAGTTTCAGGTAATTATACCTAATAAAACATGTCTTACCTAAATTGAAGAAAGCATTCAAGACGTGAGTGGTGACGCTGGTGTACCATACACGGGAGTAGACCATACACGGGGCTGGTGACAATGGTCTAGCAGACCGTATATTAATATAATCTAAAAATGATAAATGTGACAACTATGTCCCTATAGCTGACAACTCAGAACTGTCTAAGCTACTGAGAAGTAAATCCTGCCGGCTGCCACCTCTTCTGGTTGTTGTAATTTTAAAATAGTAACAGATATGGTCTATCAGACAAGGTGTCACCACTGCAAAGTTAAATCTTTTGAGAGTTAATTGTTGTGCTGTCTTAGGTGCTAAATTATATTGGATGGTTTGTAGGTACCAATTCATTATAGTTTAGCTCTTAAGACAGCAAAACAACTGGAAAAAAATAACTGTCAAAAGATTTAACCTTGCAGTGGTGACACCCTGTCTGATAGACCATATCAGTTTCTATTTAAAAATTCCAACAACATGTAATGTATGTATGATGAAAATGTATGAAAAATTGCAAATTTTTGGCATTCCAGACAAGCTTATAAATTGACACAAATGTCTATTGGTAAATCAAGATGTAAAGTGAAGGTAAATGGAGAATATACAGAAGGCTTTGAAGTTACTACAGGAGTTTGTCAAGGCGATGGGATATCCCCTCTACTCTTCAATCTAGTCCTAGACGATGCACTCAAGAAGACAGACGATTTAAGGGCTGGAATCTATATTGGATCAAAAGTAAATGTGTTAGCTTTTGCGGATGACGTTGCTCATCTTGCTGAAAGTAGAACAGATTTGAAAAATGTAGCAAAAGTGCTAATTCAAGAAAATAGAAAGGTGGGATTAGAAATAAACAAGGATAAGACAAAATTTTTGCATACAACCAGAAGGTTGAGAATGAATAGAATACAAAATATTAAAATGGACAAGTGGGAATTCGAAAGGGTTGAAGAGTTTAATAACTTGGTATAACCATAGCACAAAACATAAAAAAGGAAAACAAATTCAAAAATAGACTAGTTTTAGCCTCTAGGACCTATTGGGCAGTCGAGAAATTGCTTGAATTCAAGATATTGTCTAGGAAAGCCAAGATCAAAATCTACCATTCCACAGTACTCTATGTGTTACTATATGGATCAGAAACATGGACACTGACAAAGGAATGTGAGGAGAAGCTTGTTGTCTTTGGAAATAGAGTACCTACTAAGAAAAGTGTTTGGTCCAGTTTTGCGAAGGAGAAGTTTTGAGAATATGAAAGAACAAAGAATTAAGAGAGATGTACACTCACCCAGATATTAGTAGCACTAGTGAAAAGTAGAGGACTAAGGTGGGCTGGACATGTGGAGGCGGGAAAATACTTTCATTATTAAATATGTTAAACAATCTAATCCAGAAGGAAGAAGATCCCTTGACAGGCCAAGACTTAGATGGCCAGGTCCTCAAGGATATTCACAAATTAGGGACTATGCCTCAGGCAGCAGAGAACAGAGAAGAATGGAGAAGCATTGTTGGCGAGGCTAAAAACCAACTTGGGTTTCAATGGCCAAGGAGGTAAGTAAGTAATGTAGGTACCAATTTTTTTCAACCAATTTTAAATGTTATACATTTGTGTATCACTGAGCAGGCAGTGTGGATTTCACTATTTATCATACTTCTGCTTAATTCTAATTATTGATTTCAAAATTACGATAATATTTTTTTAGAACATAAAAATTGTCAATAAAGTAATGGTATGATGCTTATCTGACCGAACAATAAAAGTATTTCATGGAATGTTTGTTTATAATGTGCATGTACTTTTTTATAAAATACATTTAAATGACTAGAATAAAAAGAAAATTACTTCTTTTTGGTGAGAACGAATCATAGAACAGTTAAACAGAATTTCTGCATTTAGCAGCTCAATATTATGTTCAAAAAAATAAAAGTAATATAAAGCTTCAATGCATGTAGATCGTTGTTTATTACTGGATATTCAAGCCTTCTCAACAGAGTATAATGAAGAGAAAAATCTCCGAGCAAGAGCAGAAAGCTGGGTGTAGTTTATTGGAATTTTTGGGTAGGAAATGTTGTTCTAACATGACACTAAAATAGAATGTAAAACTGTATGGAATGAATGAAGAGGAAAAACTTTGTAAATATAAAAAAGTTACCTAAACAGAAACAATGATAATTAATTAACTTGCCTCTGGGATATCTGCAAATACCTCCTGGCATACTTAAACATGAGTAAGGCTGTCTTTCAATAGGATAGTCCCAGTCTATGTTTGTGCCTTGATAGTTGAAGTACATGGCTGGCATTTGAGTACCGGTAGGCGCTGGACCTCCAGCCTCCAGAAGTGTGACAGTCCAGTTCAACACCTCACTCAGTCTGGAAGCCACCACACACCCAGCAGATCCTGCCCCCACCACTATAAAGTCCACAGAATCTGTCTCCTGAAAAAAAAAGAAAAACCCAATAGTGATGTATTATTTAACAGATTTTTAAACAACTGTACGGACCCTTTTAAATTTATACTTCTTTTTTAAGCCTGAGATATTAAGTTTTGTAGCATATTATCCTATTAACTTTGTTATATTTAAAAATTGTGTAAAAACTGAAGGCTATAATGAACAAAATTAATCAATCAATTTCTTGATTACAGAAATTTGTTACTGTTGCTCTCAAATGCTAGTAGTGTAGACAGTACGAAAATAGTCCTATGGTTGGTAGTGTATCTTAATCCCCCTCCTCACCCGATATATATAGCAATGATGCCAGATTAAACTTTATGAATAACTAGCTGTACCCGCCCGCTTCGCCAGTCATAATATTGAGTTTGATTTAGAACCTAATAGCTGAAAGAATTCGAGCATTTTTGCTTCTTCTACCAATATTAGATTTTTTAGGAGGCATGTCATAAAAAGTAAACTGCAAAACAAATAATTATTTATTTTTTATTTTCACGTTTCACACATGTTTTAATTACCGAGGAAAAAAGGTTAACACCAAATACAGATCACCTGATCAAGTAAAAGTAGTGTGTGCTACACTCTCAAGGTGAAATGTAGAACTACAATAAATCAAAACATATACAGTACTGTTGTTGTGAGAACTTCAATCTACTTATGGCATGTGAAACTACATTAAACCACACAGTCATATGTTTTTTGTAAACAATTCAGATTCTCCATTTGAATAACATGGGATCTTTAGGAGCCCGAGGGGCGGGTCCTTGTGGACAGATCTGCATCAAACTTCACAGAAACCATCTCGGGAGTATACAGGACAACATCCTAAAGTTTCATGGCAATCGGTTGGATGGTTTGGCAGCGCATAAACTTCAAACATATATACATACAAACATTCTCTTTTATAAATATAGATTACCGATCCATTTCAACATCCAACGATAATAATCATCAATCATAACTGTAAACAAACATTCCTTTATTTCATTGGCAGTAATCTGTATATTTAGTGAAGGCAAAAAAAACACCATTACGTTATTTTTTTTATTAATGTGTACTTTTTATTGATTTTATTTATGGTTCTTACATAGTTCGAATTATTTGATTGATTTATAAATGAGCATAAATAGCAATTAATTATAAAGCCATGTAATTGCGTAAACACACGGTGATCACTGCTGATATGACAAACAACCACAAATGTCACTGGACTATTTTTGTGTTAGCAGTAATATTAGTAGGGCTACATGTGTTTATTGGCAACTTAGTTCAAATATATTTTTCCACCTATCACTCAAGACCTCATCTTGTTTTACCAGTCTTCAGTTTAAAACATACTAAGCATTACTTTTTGTTTGACGATGGACTTATGTCTGTCTTTTCTAGGCCCTTAATGCAAAATAAGCACAAATTGCTTACTTAACCATGAGTGTAAAATGTAAATTCACACAGAGTTATACCTCAGTTAGAAGTTAAATTTCAGTGTAGAAATTTGGTAAATATTTGGCAGCTTAGCTAATATAAAACTAGAAAATGCTCAGAACCAATGTGATAACCATCGATGTATAAACTAAAGGAATGCTCGCTAAACGCTGAGAACGAGGCGACATACGGTCCGGTACCAGGCGCTACTCCCACCACCATCCAGTCAGTGGCGCGACATGACTGTATAGAGCAAGCCGTAAACAACTGCTTTTTGGATTTGTATTTTTGTTTTATTCACTGAATTGAAACAGAAGACTATGATGAATAAATGTTCTGCATTTTCAGTTCAAATCGAAGCTGTCTTACAAAATAAGACAATTTAAGTTTAGTAAGCTTAGTTTTCCTGTATTATTGTAGAGTTTTAACAATCACCAATTTCTTGTTTCACAAAATATATTAGTTTTTATCGGGAGAAGAAATTAAATATTTTTCCACCATATATACCCATCGATACATATACCATTAAGATTGTAGTTTAGTTTTTCAGCTTTCTGAATGGTAACTTACACAAGCAATTCTTAGATAAAAAATTAAACTTTTACAGCAACGCCTTAGATATAAAGAGATTAGGTCAATGCATACATGGTTTGTACCTAAAAGGAATCTTTACTGTTCAACCTTAGCAGAATCTTTACTGCTTTTAGAAGTTAAATATTCTGGAGTTGCGCTAAACTTAACTGTAGGCCTTCATACTCTAAATTATATTAGCAATTGTAAATGTAAGACATTTTAATTTAAACAAATGAAAGAATTTGCCTTGACATTTTACTTTTATTGTTCGAAATCTTCTAAATACTAAAGATCTGTTGAATGTTTGCTTCCCACATTGATTTTACAGAGATGGCGGTTTGCCTTCAATAATTGTCTCAAGATTTTTAATAGGAGGTTTTCAGATATTTAAAGCTAAATGCAAACAAACCCAGTTAAAAGAATGTAAAATAAGCAAGTAAATTAGCCAATATTCTCTCATTTAAACATGTTTATTATAAAAACAACAACATGAATGTCATAGGAACTGCCCAGCTCCCCCTGATGTTATAGGTTTTTAATGACAATAACATATCGTAATTTTTCGGAACTTGAGGCAAAAATAAAATTTTAAGAATATTTAAAAGTACTAATTAGAATATTGATTTCAATATTCAATATACTATTATGATTGATATTTACTGAAGCAGAACATGTCATAGACTCAAGTATTGATGAAGGTATTGTACACTTTAAAAAATGTGATGAATACTGATAATGGTACACCATACTAAAAAGGAATTATTTTGTACTATACATGTGGTTATATTGTTAGAAAAATAGTTATTAAAAAATACAGTTTGAAGAATGTGTAAGCTACTGGCTTATAATGATAGTACTAAGTTCCAACACTCGGTTTACTGATCGTCCAGTCAAAAATAGTGATAAGACAAAAGTTATTAAATTAGTCTTCTTCAATAATGTTTAGTTTGTTTGTTGTGTAAATATTTTTATACACATTTATTTAGCATACTTAAGGAGGTATAAAGGTAATAATACTGAGTGTGAGCTGAGATGTTTTATTCGTTTTTTAAACACTTTAATCTGTGTATGATTAAATGTTCTTGCAAAATTAAATGTGTACTAAAATAGTTCTGAATTCAGTTTTATTATAACTGCTGGCTAAACATGTCAACAAAAAGTTAATACAAAGTTATGTTTAATTTATAATTGCTGTAAAGCGTACTATGATAAGATTCAAAAGCGTACCAAATAGAGTACTATATGGCAGAGCGCCTGGGTTGACTGGATGGTGGTGGGGGAAGCTGGACTGCTGTTCTACCACACAGTGTGCGATCCATTAATTTATACATCTGTGGTGATAACTTGATTGAACAAAATTAATTTTGACACAATTTTAAAAACTTTAAATGGGTGAAGTGTACAAGCCTAAGCTCATACACTTATAAACACAAGTGCCCACACGCAGGTCACAAGAGCCACTATGTATGTCTCTACTTGGGATGATTTTGATGCACAACATGATTGACCACACTATAATCTGTTCAAATGGATGGAATCAGTTAAATGTATTTAATACTTGTGTTGTAACTTGTAATTTATTTAAATTGAAATACTACATTTCTTATTTTAAATTATGTATATGTTTGATTTAAATTTATACAAATTAAAGTTTAATCCCATTAATAAATTGAGTATCAATCTGCACCCAATTATATTTTTTAATTCAATAAACATCGAATTTGTTTACAGATGTGTTTCAGTTATGTACGCTTTTTGTGGTTTTAAACAACAGTGAGCACAGAATAGAAATAGAGAGGCCACCCGACACGGAGAGTGAAGCCAGGCAATCTGCGGCGTTCACCTCCAGCTTAACCTTAAGCTGGATAACGTTGAGCTTGAGCTGCTCGCCAAGTACAGGCTACAAAGGGTTCCCCTCGCACAGCAGTATCTGACCGACCTTCAGCACCTATTGTCTAAAAACCATGTTCGTAATATTGTCTATACTGGTGATATTAACTGCGATATATTGGCTAAAAATTACCACATTGTTGAAAGATATTTAGAATTGTTGGCTAGTAATGGTTTGAAGTGTTTGATTGATGAGTAGACAAGAATTTTAGCTCAAATATTATCTGTTATTAAAAATAAAACTTAAAATACTTTTAATATTTAACATTACTATTAATGTTAAGCACTATATCACATTCTATGTTCCGAATTTGGTAATTTTAGGTTGATTCTAAGTGTGTGAGATTGCAGTTTGTTTGAAAAGCGTGCATTAAAATGTTCTACAGTTTGTAGCGGCATATTTCTCATTTGGCCCACCATGGTAGATTTGTCTTCACTGCCGGTAATACTAGGTAGATAGACGTAGCTCCTTTTTTCTATTCTGTGCTCGCTGGTAAACAATAATTTTTTACCTGTCTATAAAATCCCTTTAGGCTTTTTGGTCAAAAAAGTTAGATTTTTTCGATTTCAATGACTTTATATCAGCTATTAAACGCCTCCCAAGTAGTTATTTCATCAAAATTATGTTTATAATTATAAATACATCACCTCAAAGATGCAAATTTGCGCTTTCTCGGTACATACAGAATCAAGAAACTATTTTCCCGACTATTACAAATTTAAAAAACAGACCCTTTCAAGACTGGTTTTGCTCATCAGTTATTTTAAATTACGTAGTTGTACTGCAAATTAGTACATTTGATTTTAAATAACTAATGCTATATGTTTGTTTTTATTTTATAACGACGAGAAATATCATGTCCTGTTTGGCATCTTATACTTTTTAATATCAAAAAATTTACAAAATTGACTAACTTTAAATACTCAACTTTTGGTTGTACTTTTACCCACATGTTATATTACAATCCAATCGCTATGCACATGTTCAGTGAGACAGCACCCGCAGGATCGCGCCCAAACGACTTCCTGTAATTATACCCGAACCATCCCAGGGGAGGGGGAGGGGTCAACTGTCTGTGTATGAGTAGATCGCGGTCAGATGTACAGTCAACGCTTCCAGCGGAATTTAGTTGTCCCTAAAACCGGCCAAACAGCCTTTAATTATAAATATATCTGTTCAGTTATATATTATGCTGTTTGTTTCTTAAGCTTGATGTTCAGGTTCTATTCCAGGATATCAGATGATTATTGAACCTTATGTCTCGCAGCATTCTGAGGCAGTAAAGCTACAACATCAGTACTGAGTACTGGTAACAAACACTGGAACTACATGGCACTAGTGGTGCAGATGCTGTAACCTAGCTTCTTGGGGTCAAAGTGTTGTGGTTTTTGTAGGCGATAGTTTATATGGTCAGTCCTCTTAATACCAGCATGGCGTCCGCTCAATGTTATCCATGGGTGTATCTGTGTGGATACTACTAGAGAAGTGTGGGGTGTCCAGTTGGGTGCTAGTCAGGATCCAGACGCAATGTAGGGAAGATAACTGAGTATCAGGCGTGTCAATTACCTGACAATCAGACCAATACTACATGGTTTGGATTCCACATAAAGCTGTAGATGCCTTAGTTGCCCTAGCAATTGGGGTATTAATAAATGGCTCTTTCTAAAGAGCAGTTGATCCAAGTTAGTAAGAAAGACTAAATACGTTCATCGACACTTATCACACTAATAATAATAATATTAAACCAAGTGTCAAACCATTGTACAAACCACCACAAATCCCCAAACAAAAAAAAAAAAAAAAAAAAAAAAAAACACTATACAAAATATTGTGATCCTTGTGGGTCAATTTGCAGGTTATTATTATCAGGCACTAAAGGGCTTTGTTTAACTAATACATAATTAATTTAAACATTTTTTACTAATATAGTCCTTTCAATGTATGTCTTCAATTAAAATTATAGCCTCCCAATATACATACAGTCATTTATGGAACCATACTTCTTATGTACAATACACAGCCCATGATTTATCCACTAGTCTCCCAATATGAACCCAGTCCTCTAAAAGCTCAATACAAGTTACCCAATTCCATTACTTTTTAAACTGATTTTAAAAATATAATAACTTGATGATAGAGATGATGATAGAGATGATAATAGTAGGTTAATTTTAATATGTTATAGTTGGCACTAGTGGTGCAGTACTTTAACCCAGCTACTTGGGGACAAAGTGTTGAGGAAATTGTAGGCGATAGGTTCTATGCTCGGCCCTCTTAATACCGGCATGGCATCCACTCAATGGTTGCCATCAACATGGACACTACTACAGAAGTCTTGGGGTGTCCATATTGTTGGATGGTAGTCAAGGTTCAGAAGTTATGTAGGGAAGAGAATTGAGTGTCAGGTTTATCAGTTAGCTGAAAATCAGACCAACACTAAATGGTTCGGATTCCACGTAAAGCTGTAGGTCCCATAGTTGCCCTAGCTATTGGGCTATTAATAAATAGCTCTTTCTGAGATAAAATCAACCTTAGCTAGTAACAATGACTACACTCGTTCATCCACAATCATCACACTCATTCGCCCTTCATATTCACCCATATCTTGACGACAGGCGTCTTAACCCTTTTAGTACCAGAGGAATTTTCAAAGTTTGTCTCTGCCATTACCAAAGGGTTTTCTATAAATTTGTACAATGTGCCATTGTATTCATATCTCTGTTATTCATTATACAAAACTAACAATTGTTATACCTAATTATACATAAATAACCAGTCTATTAAAATAACACATTAAAAAATAGCCTTGCACTATATATGTTATTTTTATTAAAAATAAATTTAGGAGATGAATATGTTCATTGTTTTTTTTCTTTGGGTATCTTTATGACTATGATAAAAATGTGGGCTCTATTCAACTACTTTACTGTAAATGCAATTTATTTATTAACATCCTGTTGAAACATTTTTTACTAATATAGTCCTTTCAATGTATGTCTTCAATTAAAATTATAGCCTCCCAACATACATACAGTCCTTTATGACTACAATGAATAATACAACAAATGAATAATTTGTTGACAAATAAAAAAGATTGTCAATTTTTCCGTCATTCAAAAAAGTTGTATAAAGTTCAAAATACTTGGCTTTGTGAATGTTTTTAGAATTAATAGTAGATTCCGGTTTTGAATTGGACCATGTAATGCACACTAAACATGAAATACAGAGTATAATAGATAGCTAATATTTTAAACTAAAACAATTTTGATTAAACATTACTCACCAAATCCGGCTCATAGCATGCCGTAGGATCCCTCATTGAACACTGTGTCATCATGAGTGCTTCCAAGTAGGCCATGAAGGGAGAGTAGTTGCATGTAGCAGGGAGGGAGGACTTCTCTTTGTTGGGGCATAAGCAGTTGTAGGTGAAAATACTTGGAGGGCTGTCATCTGGCATGTTAACATTTGAAGGTGTGCAACCAATAACAAATGAACTGAAGAACGCCATGAGGTATGCACTGTACAAAATGTAAATAATTAACAATATTGAAGTTTCTGGTATCATTATAGACTACTTCTCTTGCATGTTATGTGGGTAATGTAATGGAATAACAGTTTACATGATTATTATGTTTCTTGATGGTAGGGAACATTATTATTATTATTAGACTAATATTGTGTGTGTAAAATAAAACTTAGAATACTATGGATTTTTTAAAGTTATTTTTGAGCTAATTTTCTAAGTAATATTCCACTAATTACTATGCTTTTTCTAATAAGTGCGACCAATAACATGTTAGGAACATTTTGAAGCATGAACTGTAAAACATGTCAAGAGATAATTCTGAAGCTGTACCATAATAGACTACAGGAGAACTCCATTTTCCGAATCAGAACCAGACCCTATTTGAATAATCAATGTTCGCATAATCAGTGTTCACTACTCGATACATAACCAATGACTACAATCATCCACCAGCACAAAAAAGAGCTGTATTTCATTCTCTTATTTTTAGATTAATAAATACACCTCTATCAGAAGAACGATTAAAAAAAGAACTAAATTATATTTAAAATGTGGCAATTTTCAATGGATATGATACCAATTTAATAGATTGTATGCTAAAAAAAGCAAAAAAGAAGCAAGAGAAAAATCAAAAACTTAAACCTATAAAAGAAAAAAATAATAATTGGAATAGTATAACATGGACACCAAATTTTCAAATTCTATAAAAAAAATTAAAAAAACACACAAATATAAATAGCCTATGTCATACAAAACTAAAAATAATTTGAAAAATAAATTAAAAAATCCAAAAGATACTGAGAATGAGGAAAATAAATCAAGAATTTGTGAAATAAACTGCAATGACTATAACAACAAATACATAGGCCGAACAAAAAGGAATATTAAAAAGAGATTTCAAGAACATTTTTCACACATAAAATTTAATCGAGAAGAAAAATCTCCAATTGCTAACCACTGAATTAATACTGGACATAGTATTAAAAAAATTTTTAAATTATTAAAATATATAACAACACCACGATATTTAAATGCATGGGAATCATGGTACAGTAATAAAGCAAATTCTGAAAACTTCTTAAACCAAGGAGATGGACCGATTCAAAATTCTATTTTACTTTCAAAACTACAAACAAAATTAATTTAAATTCAATTAATAATGCTTTCAAAATTATAATAAAACTAACATTTAGAAGAATAAATATATTTAGCCACGAAAGTTAAAAATTTAAAAACATATGTTTATATAAGCTTATATTATATTTATTTACTTTTTGTATTTAACATTAATTGTGGTGTGTCTGACGATGCTAGTCTTGCTATTGAAAGGCCTCACCAATAGAGTTTTAAATATTGGTAAAAATTGGTCAAATAAAGAGTGGTTAAATATTGGTTTGCGTTATTTTAAAGAATTATATTTAGTTCAATGTTTGCATAACAAACGACTTAAACAATTTAGCATAATTTGTACCTTACTTGAATGATCAATATTAAACCTCGTAAACATTTGTATTAGTCTTTTATAACTTATGAATTCTTAACTTGTAACAACTTGTAAGTGGTTAATACAGTTTTACAAAATCACCAATAAAAAATACATTGGTGATTTTGTAAAACTGTATTAATAACGGAATATCAATATCAACTCCATCTGAAATTTACAACTTGTAAGTGGTCGATAGTTTTATTGGTATGAGGATTTAGGAACTAATCCCAGCTAGTTTGATTTTACTACTTCTGTACAGTAGTTACATCGTAGTCTACATCATACATTATAGTCCAGCCGTTCTAACTTTACCTCTGAGGTTTGCGGGCTAAACTGGAAAATCGACATAGGCAAGTCAAGTAATAAAAACTCGATAAAATGTATCATTGTTTAAAGCCATGCAAAATGGTACTATTTACAAATGTAGACTAGTGTTATGATTCCTTTTTGTTTAAAATTTACAATACTAAGTAAGCATTGCTTAAAACTCAAATTGAATATTAATAAATAAATCATAAATCAAAATAAAACTGCTGATACAACTTGCAAATTCAGTGCTGTTTTAGAAGTTTACACAGCAAGAAATTTAGTTTATTTCAAGCTACAGATTCAGTGACAAATTTTTTAAATAGGAAATAGAACAAATTAGATGAAAAAATTATTGGGAGTTTAAGATTATCTTTCTCACATACAACATGAGATAGCTAAAATTATTAATAACATAGCAATAGTACCAAACAAAACATTTTGAGTTTAAATTATTGTTAACAGTTAAAAAATGAAGTATTTCTACCTTGACAGGTGTTGGATGGAAGGCATGGTTGCTGGCTCAATAAGCGGAGGTGAACTGAGCGCAGTCTGTCTGGTGGGTGGGCTTTGGCCATGCACTTGTTAAGAAGTTGCATGTATATAGAGTTGCACGAGATAAGCCTACTGTTGTGGCCTTACCGTTGATGAAGGGATTTAAGCTCATGGTTACTGATACATCACCAATTGGAAACAAATGAATATAGGTTTTAGTCAGTTTTATTTTTTAACCAAATAAAACATAATATTTCTTATTATTTCAAGTTTGTAATTTGTAAGAATGAAATTTAAAAGAACTACAGAACATATTGCTCCTAATTTGTCTTTTTTTCTTTTCTTTCCAATGTCAGCAAACTTGGAAACATTTAAAGGAACTAAATACAACAGTACCCACACATTAAAATTATTTTGCAAAATAACTATATTTTGTAATTATATTTACTATTAGCACCAATTCATTCATCATGACCTTGTTCTATTATTTTTATCACATAATCTATTAGAACATTTGTATTTTATTATAGTCTAATTCCAACTGTCATATTTGAATCTATTTTTGTTATTTATTTTCCAGTTATCTTGATTTGTAAATAAATTATTGTACATTTCGAAAAACACGTAAATATATTTTAAAAATACATTCAAGCATATATGGTGCCAAAATTAATAGAAACAGATAAAATAATGTGATCAAAATTAATTTCTACGATTGCTAGCTCAAAAAATTAAGTAACCCGATATAAATTTTGTTGGTACCCCATATGTCGTATTTTATTTAATAAAGATATTTAAAATTAAGTGTATGAATGAACACAAATTGCACATGCCTTGTGTTGGTTGTCAGAGCTGATAATTTACTCTACCCAAAGGAAGTCATTTATCGGATTTGCATTACAAGCTCAGCAATGAGAACAATTAGCTTGCATTGTTTAAATATAATAAATAAAAAAAAATAAATAAATAAATAAATTTAACAGATTTTGTTGCTTCAGCATTAATCTCTTCATTTATTTATTCTTAAGACATTGATCATCAAGATATGGGTGAATATAGATTTAGAATGAGTTTAGATGAGAGCTTGTAGTTATTGTTACAAATTAAGGTCGACTATTCCTTAGAAAGCATCATTAATTAATATCCCAATTACGAATGAACAGCCGGTGGTTATCGACTAATTCCTTTCAAAATGTGTTACGACTCTGATTGGGATCGAACTGAGAACCCCTCATTATGAAGCTGTGATTTAACCCATTAAGCTACCAACCAATCTTTGCTCATTGCTGAAATATACCTCAATAATTTACAAGAGGAATAGCTTAATTTGTTCACTGCCTAATTCACCAAGTATATCAGTAACAATTCCATTGGAAAACAGATCAAAGTATTACAAATAGAGAACAATGTATATTATAGAGATAGGACATCAGCAAACTTACATTAGAAGACAAGCTCACCAACACCAGAGTAGTAGTAACATAGACAAAAGAATCACATAATCACACGAATTTTCATTACCACTGGCACTTTCTTCAGGTAGTAACTCTCTACTTACCTTAGAAGACAAGTTCACTAACATCAGAGTAGAAGTAAGATACACAAAATTCATGTGATTGTGTTTATTTTGTGTATGTTACTACTACTCTCGTGTTAGTGAACTTGTCTTCTAAGGTAAGTTTGCTGATGTCCTATCTCTCCAATTCCAGTAATTCCTGGCCTAGTGCCCTTTAACCTAACCTAAAATAGAGAACAACGAAAGAAATATTTTAAAAACTTATTGAGGTAAAGTAGCTTTTCGTTTTGGCATTATATGTGTTACAGAAATGATATAAAGGTAATAAATAACTGATTGTTAAATGTCAATTATATGTATCATATTTAATGAGCTTAGCTATACCATCAAGGAAGTAAAAAAGCCATGAGTATATTATAGGTGTGAGCATCATATTTTAAGCTCATAATTTGGTTTTTAAATAGTTAAAAATCAGCTTTATGTTCCTATTTTTACAAAACTTTCCACAAACGTCCTCACATTCTGCTTTCTCCTGAACTCTCACAAACAGGGCCCGGAAAAACTTTGTATGTCCTTATAATAGATTATTTTTTACTTATCTATGTTCATTATTCATTTGATAACATTACAAGTTTGAGTGAATGATATTAAAAGTGGAGTTCGAACTATGCTGAGAGGCCATTTATTAAAACCCAATAGGCTGGGCACCTACAGGACCTAAACTTTAATGTGGATTAAAAACTATTTTTTAGATGTTGATTTTCTACTAACTCCTGAACTCTTACAAACAGGGCCCAGAGAAATTGTGTACGGCTATGTAATAGATTATTTTTTTCTTATCTATGTTCATTATTCACTTGATAGTATTACATGGAACTGTCATTACATCCTTTTGATTAGCCTATAATGATTGTTTTGTGACTATCCTTTTCTGTACTCGTTATCTGGATAGATACAGTAGTTACTTTGATAAATTAAATCATTTATTTCAATGTAGCTTCTAAGTTCAATTTAAGTAATTGTAAGTTCAATTTTGCATAATACATCTAACTCTTTATAACATTTATTTTAGTCAAACCCCTCATTAAATTTTAGCTTTTAATTTAAATGCCTGAGTATTTTCAATGATTATTAAAGCATAAGGTTAGTTTATTTATTTTGTACATCACTATATTAAAAAAAACTTTAATTAGCAGTCAAAAAAACGATATCAAATATACAAGTTAATAACAGAATGATTGTAACTACAATAGCAAATAACAAAAAAATGCAACGTGGAACAAAACTAACAATAATAAAAGGTGAGACAGATTATTCTGATTTTAGCTTTTGCGTCTTTTAAGGCAAATATATGAATGATTGCATGAGTGTAGAATAAGCATGGATTACCCGTTTGGTCTAGCTAATGAGTTTGACCTATGCTCAGAGAGGGCCATTTATTATAACCCAATAACCAGGACCCAACACCTCAGACACTGCTGGCAACCACTGGGTGGTCACCATGTTGGCAAAGAGCTGGAGCTGTAGACTATATTCACAAGAGAAATGCTATAGCAAATATTTTGAAGAAATTGAGTTTTCCCTAGACATTTTGGAGAGAGAAAGCTACACTCTCTTAGCAATGCAAATATAACTCAATCTAGGCATGTAATGAGAGTCAAAATGTAAACTAAAAGAATCGCATGATAGTCCTATCATTCTTCATAAGGAAGATACACTAACAATAAACAGCTGGGCTTCATAAGTGAAAAGTTAAGGTTCCTGATTGATTACTCCTTCCAACACATTTTGTCTGATTTCTCATAAAATAACTTTAATAATAGTATGATATACGTTTTAATGTAATTACAGTTCATAAGAATACACCCTCTCTCTTTCTTTTACACCCCATGAGGCAGCTGATCTTTATCTCGTCTATCACCGATCATTTAAATTTATTTTTAGGTCAAATTTAATTTCTTAAACAACAAAACATTAGTGACAAATCTCAAATATAATAATTTTTATAATTCTACAAGCCACTGGAGATAGGTAAGAAAACATTACAATTTTACAAGCATTTGTGGTATTGCGAAACTATACTTGTTAAGACAGGTTTACAGACTTGTAATTTGGTAGAAATGTGCCACTAAAATTTTACATTGTAGAATGGTTGTTACAAGCTTCCAACTTCTTTTAGTGCAGTGCCAATAATTACAATTTTTAAAATTAGGCCTTTCAAATTGCAGTTTCATGCAATAGGAAGTATACATGCGTTAACAATTACGTAACAAATTTATTTACATTTCCATAGAATACAAATAATTCCTATTGAAGAAAATATATTTACATTAACTTGTTAACAGTTACGTATAAATTAACATTTTCATAAGATAATATTCTTGTTGTGGAAAGTACTTACTTTCCACAACAAGAATGTTATCTTTACTTAAGTGGGTGGCATTGAAAGAATATTACAGTAAATTTATTAGAACTACTTGTATAGTTTCCATGACTTTTATAAATAAAACATAAGTTTTAGGACTGAAATCGATTCCAACGTATGAAGAATACCTCAGTCTATGATAATGTTTTCGATGATGACATATGTATCAGGCATGTTAAAGCTCAATCTAGGCTTCGTTTAATAAACCAAAACGTCCACGGAGTCTTTTCCAAAATAGAACAGGTTGACATTTTCATTCAAATTACAAAACCTAATATTTTTTGCTTGTCTCAGCGTTTTCTCAAAAAAGCTGATGTCGCTATTATTAATTCCATTACCACTGCATGTGTACGGGTAGGTAGGAGGGTCATCACCACTGTATGTGTATGGGTAGGTAGGAGAGTTATCACCACTGTATGTGTACGGGTAGGTAGGAGGGTCATCACCACTGTATGTGTATGGGTAGGTAGGAGAGTTATCACCACTGTATGTGTACGGGTAGGTAGGAGGGACATCACAACTGTATATATACGGGTAGGTAGGAGGGGCATCACCAATGTGTAAGGACTTGTATTATGCTTTCCTTGGTTTTCTACCTTCTCTAGCTTTTGTCGAAGTAATTTGCAGACAGAAGGAGTTCGAAGAGGGAATAAAATTGTCGTGATCTTTATTGTTCAGCAATAAATTATAACCATTCTGTCATTTTCTTTACAATTTTGTGTACTTATGCAGTTTATAGCGACTCGGCCTATGCACAGGTCGCCCCACTTTTATTCACTTGAAACAATACTTTATTTATTAATTTTTTATTATTATAATTTTTTTTAGTTTGCATATTGAATTTTCACTTTGTGTAAGTTTAATGTTAAAAAAATCTGTGTTGAGTTCTTTCAATTATTTCACGAATAATGCTATAGCTTACTGTAAAATTTTAAAGACATAAATTATTTTCATTCATTCATGATACCAATTTATATCTCAATGTTCATATTTTTTTATGAGTATAAAAAAAGTTAAGCATTGGTTTTTTTTCTGTGTAGCCACTTTAATTTGTGGCTTTTAGTGTTGTTGATCAGCAAGGAGTATTAGTTAGCATCTGTTCCTCATTTATAACTAATTATGAGGAAACAGTTGAATTATTGGTTTTCAAAGTTAATTCTATTTATTATTTAATTTTTATTATTTAATGTACATATGACATTTGTTATCTAATTGAGATTGTCTATTACCACCACTGTAATTGAGATTGCACCAGTGAATGACTTATTAAGCTTTTCCTGTAGCCTAGTCTATCACAGACCGTCTTAAAAGTTACTTTGGAGCCTGATTTAATCCTCCCTGTCACTGAGTCACCCAGTTCATCTTCAGCTTCCCCATTATGGCATATCGTTTGAAAAAGGTCAGCTGTATTTCTCATTGTTCTTTGATTATTGATTGAAACTGCAATATTTATATGTAATTAACAGTTAACATGTTAAGGTCTACAATTCTACTCATTTTATAATCGAAATCCTAACCAACAGTTAATTATACAGTCACTCATTTACTGGATCACAACTATGGGTATAACCAGTGAATGACCATTTTGGTCATTCTCTAGATTTTTATCAATATTCTTTTAAAGTTTTAGAAACAATGTTTTCTGACAGATTTAAGTGCTATGAAACACACAAAAAATCCATCAGAAATCATGTGGATCACTATAACCAGACTTTGACGGGGGTTACAGTTTACAGTAATTTACTAGATTTATCATTTTATTGTATATTCTTAACACTAAGCTGTACTATTTACCTGCACAAATAGAAAAGAAAACAATTGTCAACCCTAATTCTATACCTTTATTTGGCTATTTACTTTTCAGACTTATGAACAAAGAAAGATTCTAATATGCCAAAAATAATACATGCACTGAATATTTTTACGAATGTATTTTATTAATATTAAAAACAATTTGAATAAAATATGCTAATTGTTCTCTTTATACTTAAATGTTACTAGCTTCATCTTAGTTTCATTATTCTTAATTATTTGCCAGTCCTCGAATAACTGTTGTTGTCTAACTCTATCTTTGCCTATATGTTTCTTGATTAATTTTTTATTTTTCCTTTCAATCTTCCTCTTATTTATAGCATTTTCCTTTTTTTATATTCAGTTTTTATATTTCTTTTTTTATATTTAGTTTGTTATAATGGTACAGTTTCCAATTTTTGGAAGTCATGGCGAAGGCAACTTTTTTTTGCTTTCTCTTCTTTGTTTGACGTTCTTCCATTTTCAGCCAATATTAATGTTTTTCCCATGGATCTGACTTAGGGCTACTACTTCTTTCAAGCAAAGAATTAGATACTGATAAAACTGTTTCGTTTTGTTGGGTAGGTGCATCTTCAGTTGTTTTATGTGGAATCTCCTCTTCGTGTATTCCTCAGTTTCGACCTGGTATTGGAGTTGTATCAGGTTGAATTCTTCTGTTTCTTCTTTTTCTTTAATTGCCGCATTTGTTTGCCTGTCATGCCAATGTACTTCTTCACTAGCAACCTCTTTTATTTCATTCCATACTAAGAAAATTGACTTGAATTCATATACCCAGATACCAATTAATGACCGTTCATTCACTGGAGAAACACCAGTCATTATCTGGTAGATAGGTGGTCATTCACAAGCGCAATAATTTATGTACGAAAAATAGTATTTTTCAATACTCTTTTTAAACATAATACATTAAGTTTTATCTTTAGGAAGTACAGAAGAATACAGGCAGGACGTTTAAACTATTCCTACACTTTAGCGTAATAACCTGATTTCTCATGTAAGATTCAAGTAGAAACTCAAACTTAAATGGTCATTCCCTGGTGCACTCACCCTAACAACAATTTTGACTTTGACATTAGTAAAGAAACAAGGTAAAAAGGCTTTCTTGGCGGATACATTATCCAATCGGTAACAACAGAGAACTTTCATCTTTTATTTAGCGATACTGGGAGTCTTCAGAAAAGTTTTCCCAATATTATAGGATGTCTATGGTTTTTATTTAATGATTGCTTATGATGGTTTTTTTTGGAAAGTAAAATTTATAGTAATTATAGATGCCAATTTCTCTTTTTAATGTATATGACGTTTCATATCTATATTTATAAAAGAGGATGTTTGTATATATATATATATATATGTTTGAAGTTTATGCGCTGCCAAACCATCCAACCGATCGCCATGAAACTTTAGGATGTTGTCCTGTATACTCCCGAGATGGTTTCTGTGATGTTTGATGCAGATCCGGCCACAGGATCCTGCCCCAGGGGCTCCTAAAGATCCCATGTTATTCAAATGGAGAATCTGAATTGTTTACAAAAAACATATGACTGTGTGGTTTATATGTAGTTTCACATGCCATAAGCAGATTGAAGTTCTCACAACAACAGTGCTGTATATGTTTTGATTTATTGTAGTTCTACATTTCACCTTGAGAGTGTAGCACACACTACTTTTACTTGATCAGGTGAGATCAAGTAAAATATTAAAATACAGTAAAAATGTAAAAAAAAAAAGTAAAAATGTTAAAATACAGATGTATTTGGTGTTAACCTTTTTCCTTGGTAATTAAAACATGTGGTGAAACGTGAAAATAAAAATAAATAATTATTGTTTTGCAGTTTACTTTTTATGACTTGCCTCCTAAAAAATTATGACCGGCGAAGCGGGCGGGTACAGCTAGTTCTGTATAAACTAGCAAACTTCCTTTGAAACCCAATTATTGTTTATGAGTTTCCTATTTCATCAACAGTTAGTTTTCTAAACTACAGAAAGAAGAACAAACTTATCCTTTTAAAAAAAATCAGGGATTTGATTAAGCCGTTGTTGATGCAGTAATTATCAACTCACAAACAAATCACTACATGTATTTTGAATCATTGTTTGTTGATCTGCTGATCTATTGCTTGCTCTGACATTCACAACCCCTTGTACTCCATCATTAACCTCCTTCAGTGGCATATCTTCTACCCGTACAGACACTCCAATTAATTTAAACACTGTTTTCGCGTTTGGCAGAGTTAACATAGTTTGCTGTCCAATTCTTTAGTTTATTGATTATTTGTTTACTTTCGGTGGTTCAGACTTAAAATTTAGAGCTTACTAAAATTGTGGTAGATGAAGAATTAATTTTAAGAATACATTCTTCTTACACAAGAAGTAGAGATATATAACACAAGACAGCTGATGTAATGCTGTATATGAAATGTAATTTAAAATATTTATTTCCATATGTAATAATACAATTTCTGTATTTTTTTGTGCTTTTGTAAGAATATTCAGGTGATGGGAAGTTTAATATTGCTTATCTTGATTCAATTTCAAAAATAAAGCTTCCAGGGTCGAATACTAAAATATTTACATGGTTTTTCTTCTAAAGTGGTTCAAGTCATATTTGCTTGATCGAGTTCAATGTGTCCAAATTTATAGCTTTAGTGAAACCCACACATATGAATTTTCCACTGTAAAATCAGACAAGCCTCTGGGTTCTGTCCTGGGGCCTTTACTTTTTATCCTCTATATCAATGCTTTTCCTAAATATGTTAACTCTGGTTTAGATAATTCTTCCCTCTCAGTTTTTTTTTTTTTTTTTTTTTTTTTTTTTTTTGCTGGTGATACATGTCTCATTTTCAATCATAATAATTTTTGTTCTATAGTCAATATTTCTAATGATACCACCTCTCATCTTATTCAGTAGTTTTCATAAATTGTACCTCAATGTAGCCAAAACCAGTATTACTGAATTTCATTCTCAATGTACCCATAATAGTCCAAATATATTTTGTATGGGCGACACGAATGTGAATAACACTCTGTCAATTAAATCCCTCGGAATCCATTTAGATTATAATTTATCATGGGACACTCATATTTATAAGTTTGGGAGCCAGCTGAACACTGCATATTTTCCCTGAGGTGTCTTTCTTCATTTGCCTCTAGTAAGGTCTAATAAGCATCAACCTCGCTTATTATGGCCTGATTGAGAGTCGAATGAGATATGGCATTCTTTTGTGGGGTTTCTTTTATTCCACTTTATTTAATCAAATATTTATTCTTCAAAAAAGGGTGCTTAGGATCATTTGAGGTCTGGATCACCGAGCCAGCTGTTCCAAGCTCTTTCAGGCAGTTGGCATCTTCACACTATCCAGCCTTTAAATATATGAGGTGGTGGTATATGTTTTAAAAAATAAAACCAAGTTCCCTATCTATAATCATAACTACAACGTTAGATATAAAAAATGTTTACCATTGAAAAATGCAATATGGATCTTTTAAAATAATCGTTTTTAATTTTGGTCCTAAATATTTTAATCTTCCCCCTCAAAATATTAAAACAATCAATAGTTTAACTCTGCTGAAAAAAAGTTTTAGGAGCCATTTGATCGGGAGGGCTTTCTTTCTATACTCTCGATGAAGCTATTTTGCAGCCTTAAGTGGTGTTGTTGTTTTATTTTTATTAGATTACCTTAAATCTTCTCTCATACTATAACAGCTAAAAAATAAAATAAATGCCAAGATCTAATTAAATGTAGGTAATTATATAAAATTGTTTTATTATTAATTATTTATGATGTTATTTTTGTATTATTTATGATTTGCATAGAAAACTGTAATAGTTTATTTGCAACCTGTTTGTTGGTTTTATTATGAGGATAAATAAAGCATATTTAATTCATATTTCGCTTTAACTATCTAAAATCAGTTAATTGTATAATCTAACTTATTAAAGAATACTTAATATGAAAATAGTATTGAAAATAACCGTTAAAAAATAATTTTACCTATTTTGCACATACACTTAACAATTAATATGTATTTATTTTGAATAAAAAATAATTTATAAATTTTATAACTACTTGTTCTGAAAATAAAATTAACTATGTAGGTCGATCTTTTGAAGTAGTTCAGGACAGTCGATGAGGCCATTCAGTAATTTAAATCGGAAGGTCATGTCCAACCGTGTTCTCCGGAATGCAAGGGTAAGTAGCTGAAGACTGAGCTGAATTTCATGTACATCTACATCCCTGTACTGGAAGCCAAGTTTGACGCCGACCATCCTAAGGAAACGTCTCTGCACTGATTCCAGTATCAATGTTCGTGTATAGGTGGGCGGGTGGGTCAATACCAATGTTCATGTATGGGCAGGCGAGTGGGTCATTACCACTGTTTGTGTGAATGGGTAGGTGGGTGGGTCAATACCAATGTTCGTGTATGGGCGGGCGGGTGGGTCAATACCAATGTTTGTGTATGGGCGGGCGAGTGGGTCAATACCAATGTTCATGTATTCAATACCAATGTTCATGTATGAGCGGACGGGTGGGACTAATTGTAAGACCCAATGCTTAAGGCCCTTATGTTAAGTCTGTTTGCTTACTTACAGTGTTCAACATTTGCTATTTACTATAAAAAGAATGGTAATTCTCCATTATTTTTTAGTATATTACATGTGTACTTTAAAAAGAACATTATATTACACCAACAGTATTGTTTAAAAATTGTAAGTTAAATGAAAATTATATTGAAAATGTATATAGTAAGAAAAAATTACATGAAGTGAACAAAAATACAAAGTAGAATCAATATTAATACTAATGAAATTTAAAAAATATCTGACACAATAATATGTTGAGTTTGGAAAATATTTCATAGTTAATTAGTTACGCCTTTCAACTATTCACAGCCGGTTTCGTGGAGTTGCGTCAGAGACTCACTGTTCTTTCCCAATCCAGGTGAATTGCAACAATTCAAGTGGAAATGTTTTCAAGGTGCTTGGATGATAAGTTGATAGAGGCAATGTGGCTTATGAACATTTGTATAATAATTCAGACAAGAATTACACAATTTTATGATGAAAGGAAATACATGTGAAAACATTCAACTACCTTAAACATAAGTGGAGCAAAAAACTAATTAAACAAAACAATTAATTAAACAAAATTGTTTCTGGTTTAGTTCATACTATACTTTATGTCATCATAACTATTCCAGTTGTATTAAAAAAAGATTTGCTTCAAAAACAAAAAAAAACTAAATTTATATCAATATTAGAGATGTCATTCTATACTCTATTCAAAAAAGAAATATTAAATGTCTATTTGTGTTGACTGTTCAACATTTTCTTGTCAGATCATTTCTGTCTGTAGGATGAAATTGATCTGAAAGTTTTAATACTTCCATTTAGAAGTTTTATAAGTAATAGTATTTACAGTCCCAAAACTAATTTAATAACAATACAACAAATTGCAAACAAAATGTAAAAATCATTTCAAATTACCGTATTAATAATTTATTGTATACTAAATAAATTATGAATACCGCCAAGCTGGTTTTGACGTTAAATGTTAGAAAGGACCATGTGAGGTTCTAATTTTTGCCTCAGTAAAAAATTATTTTCATTCATTCAACCAGCTTGTTGAACTTGGGGTTGTGAGTTATTAAAGGGTGGTGTGGTTTGGACCGGCACAATGTGCGGGTAAAGTGCTGACCCAGAGTGGTCCGGGGTGGAATGATCCGAGGGGGTCTGAATGCAATGTGTATCATACTTTAACAAAGCCTCAGTACTTTACTCAAGTTACATTTTATCAACATATTTTGTAGCAGTTGTCTCTTGTCCTGCATTAACAGTACCACCGCTTGTGTATATCACTGGCTCACTGGGGTATCCCTGAGTATGACTGATGCATACGTGTTTTTAGTAGAGTGACAAAAATTTGTGAATCGTCTTTCTTGTAAACATGTTAGAATTTGACAACGAACACTTTATTAGTGAAATTGAATTAAGACCAGTAATAGTGAACTTGCAGTCGTCTAAATCAGCGGTCGGCAACTGGCGGACCGCGGTCCATGTCCGGACCGCGGAAGGTCAAAGGCTGGACCGCCAAAAATATTTTAATATCTCAATCACATAAATTATAAATATAATTTTAAATAGCCTTTTCCTAAGTTTGATTGTCACCGTCGAGTTGACAATACCACCGTATCTTAGCTTGCCCAGCCTCATTAGTACTGTACATCAAATTATTTAGTAATTATTGTCGCTGCTCCTGATTTTTATTTTTTATCGATATGGATCATAAAAAGCGTAAAGTTGATAGTGAAAATATAAGTTTTTGACCGAATGATCAGTATTGTTTTACGCTTCCTGATAGACATGACGCTGTTCCAGTTTGTTTATTATGCAATAAAACTATCGCTCATATTATAATAAAAGTACGAATTTAAAGAGGCATGAAACGACCCATTAGCAGTTTCATCAAAATTTTCCTATGGGAAGTGAAGCTCGCCAAGAAAGTTTCAAGTAATATTTAGCTTTTTACAAAAAATAAAACTACAAACACGCTTTGTGTGTATGAAGATGGTAAATTTGTTACCGAAAGGCCTAACGAAATTAAAAAAATTATTTACTGGAGAGTTTGTTTCATCTTATAACATTATCTTATAATTATATATCCAGTAAGAAACGAGCTTGAAGAATGATACATCCGTACTAGTTCGAAGTTTGAGCGAGCAAGGAAAATCTACATTCTCAGCTTTGCATGTATGTTGGACGCTCAATAAACATCAGAAGCCATTTTAAAACTCTGAGATAGTAAAATAATGTATGCTAGGAGAGACCGTATGAAGATAAAAAGGATGTTGTTGGCACATTTCAAGGTCATCGTCGGCTAAAAGCAATACAAGAAGAACCGAAATATTGGCTGCAGGCGATAAAAGGAGTTTGCTAGAACATCTATGAAAGGCGCCTTGCTACGCCACAGCACTAAATGAATCATGTGATATTGTTGACGAACAAATGTCTATTTTGTTGAGATTTTATGAATTGCTTGCAGTCTTGCCATTTAAAGGCCAGACTCGTAGAGAAAATGTATTCCAGACTGTTGATGACTTCATGCCATTCTGGTTCTGGAATCAAACATTAGTTACGATAAAATGGTGTCTCTGCCAACTGATGGGGCCACGGCTATGGTCGGCAAAGAAAGGAGGCTTACAAAGTAAATCAAAGAAAAGAATGCGTAACTACTATCTTAGCAATGCATAATTCACCAGGTAGTCCTATGTGGGAAACTTAGTAACTCTCTGCAAGAGGTAAATCTAGTAGACCTTCTTATTTAGGATATGTTAGGGTTTTAGCTCATTTTTTAAATCAGATATTACAATGTTTTGAATATTTTGGTTTGTTGTTATTTAAGTTGTTACTCTTCTATGAACATTAATATTATTTATCTATGATAGTCAAAACCCAAACTTGTATATTCAATAATCAATAATATTGATTTGAGCGTTAATCGATTCCCTCGACGGGAGCGTATAAGGCGTATCGCTTAGTTTTTTCCCTGGACCTCCCCAAACTTATTTTTAAATATATCTGGACCCCACCAAAATATAGTTGCCGACCCCTGGTCTAAATATTCCTACAAATGCAATAAATACAGAAATTGAGTTATTACAAATGGAAATACATATTTTAAATTACATTCCATAAACAGTGTTCACTACACGACATATATTTTGAAATGCAAAAGTGGGGTAAAATTAAATGTGGTGTAAAACATGTAAATAAAAAGGTGGAGCTACTAATACCTCCTAAATGCAGTTCAGAAGGTCCTGGTCCAGTGGGCCTAGCGGGTCGTCTCTGGAAGCAGTGTCTAAGGCAGCGGTTCGAACAGTACAGTGACGTAGTCCGATAGCAGGCACCAGAAAAAATAGACTCATTTGGAAGTAACAAATATACTGCGGACAATTATAAGAAATACAATGTATAATGAAAGACTTGGTGATGGAGGTAACCACACCAGCGGCAGGTCGATGCAGTAGATGGTACAACTATGGTAGATTTTAGTAACACCAAAATCAAAAACTAAGAGTTGTAATTAATTAAGTTCATACATGATCGGAACATTCAGTATTATATCAGATGTGTTGTTTTACAATTCTCTACTTCTCATCTAAGAACAATGTATAATGAGTATAATCATTGATTTTATATACAAATAGATCTCCCATCCAAAGTTAAATTTTGAGTCTCAAAATATCAGCTGTTTTTGTGGTCCATTGTGGAGCGCTAGTGTAGTTCCATGTAAATATAATGCAGTTTAAACCAGCTGTGGTTGCGGGCCTCACTAACTAACCAAATTACAGGCACAAATATTCCTATTAGATGGTTTATCTATTGTAGGTGTATATAATCAAATGTATAATCAAGCTATCCTCTTCCTAGTTTGAGACATTTCATAAGGGCTGATTAAAATTTAGACAAAACCCAAAATTTAAGAAATTAATCATCGAAAATGCTAAGTATGCTTTTTGTCTCCATTAACTGTAACATAAAAATATTACAATTAACGTTGAAAATTATTCAGTTACAATTTATTTTGAAGCAATTTGAATAGTCATATGCATCAAGTCTAAGCAACCAACATATATAAGAATAATTTAAGCAAAAACCATTTTATGCTTAAGCAATTTTTTTTCAATTCAAAATTATCTTTATTTCACAAAAACTACATGTAGAATAGTACAAAATTAACCTAACCTAATAAACAATAAATTAAACTGTCTACTTTATATAAACTAAAATACTTTTTGTGAAAAAAGTTCGGCATCCCGAAGGAAAAACCTGTGTTGGGGTTACCTGCATTGTAAAAAGAAACAAATTAATTTGCTCTGAAAAGGAAGAGTTTGCGCCGGCCAAGAAAATAAAAGTTTTCTTATAATATTTTTAATAATATAACAAAATAATCAAAATAATAATATACTTGTGTGTACTACAGCATGAAATATTATTGACAGATATTCTTACAATTATTGACAGATATACTAACAATTACATCAATCGTTACAGCTTATGTTTCCAAGCACATGCACACACGCGCGCGCACACACACACACACACACACACACACACACACACACACACACACACACACACACACACACACACACACACACACACACACACACACGCACACGCACCACTTTTTGACAGTTTCAAAGATAGCTAAGTAACAATTCTTAAAAACTCCTCACAATACTGTACAGTAAACAAAAATTGTTTCAATGTTTTATAAAATTGATTTAAGTTGTTGAAACCACTTAATCCTACAGAAACTAATTAATTAATTAATCCCACAATTTATGAGGGAAATTTTAATTCAGAATGGCATTTTAACAAAAAATATTTTTTTATCGTAGCTGAGGAAAAAACCAGTTTGGAAATAATTGGGAAACAGTCACATTCTTTCATTGTTTTTCCTTCTAAATCAAATAAACATAGTGTGGGAAAACCTAAATTCTCAAATCAAGACAGCAAACAACATAACAAACCAAATCTCAAATTCCTCAAATAATCAAAGATGGGATACCTTATCGGGCATTAAAATAGACCAGGACAACAATCTTGCTATTTAATTATTTTTGTTTTAAAGTAATTTTTTTACATTTTACATTAAAACTATTTTTTACTTCAGAGGCTTTAACGTTTTTTAAACAATTTTTAACCACAAAATGTTTTTAATACACCATTCTCAAAAATAAAACAATTTTTAGGCATCAAAAACAACAACAAAAATAAATAAATATTTGATTACTACAGGTTTGTTGAAAACTACAGAATTAGTTGAAAAATGATATTGTTTCATCTAATAATTTATATTTGAGAATATTAGACAGTGTCCATCCTGTATATAATTATACGTCTTACAAGAAGATGGTTATGGGTTCATGGAACATAAATATAGAGAGATTTTCAGCTCCTGCACCATTCATCAACATCACGATCTTCACAACTGACCTACACTACCTGTGAGGAGGATATTTACATCGCTTTGAAGAATTGTTGTTGGCAGCTCCATCTTTAACCACTATATTTATTGTGTGAACTGTGAAGTATCACAGATAAGTACAGTTGCCTGATTAAAATTGGTCAGACATGTCACAACTATAGTGTTTGTTCATCTCATTTACATGGCTATATCAATTATTAAATTGATTCATTCATAAAAGGAACTCTTTAATTAAACCATTCTATTAAGTGAAAGGTAGTAGAGGTGAAAAATGATTTAAACTTGGTTTTTTGAAAATATTATAGAAAGCCTCTCTTTCGGGTAGCGGATGCTCTGATTCCCCTGCCACAAGACCTGAAACAAATTGATTACTTTTTAAATGGATATCTATATAACCTAAAAATTACTATCAGCAACAATTTTCGATGTTTTAGCTTTAAAACAATGGAAGTTAAATCAGAATGAATTTTGGCCAGTTTACATGGGCCGAAGGCCTGTGCATGTGAACTAAGCCCAATTCAATTAATGAAATACGGATCTTTAGCTCAGATGGAGATATGGACCTTGGAAACCTGTAGTAAAAAGACTAAATAAGATTGACCAAAAGTAGGCTTTTAATTCACAGAATTCAAGTTATTATTATTATTACAGTTGTACATGGCAACAAAGAAATAAACAATAATAAATGACTTAACAAAGTATATGTTAAGATATACATCATTCTCCTCTCCCCTAAAACTAGGTTTACTAATACTTAAGGAAGATTGGGGATTATATGAGGTCTTGAGCTCCTCTTAGTGCACCTTCAGGATTACTGATGGATTCTCAGAGATAGCAGCTTGTGGGTACAAGACGTTTGGAGTGAGCCAGTACAAGGTCCTTGATTGGTTCTTCTAGTTGACATCTTCAGTATTTTTGTGAGTTTTTTATCCATTACTGAATTAAAATATTAAAATGTCTACCTGTCAGTAACAGCAATGTTCAACTGAACATTGTTGCCGTTGAGGCCGAATTAACAGAAACATACATTGCATTGCCTAAATTAGTATTACTTCTTTATTTATAATCGGATTTTATTCAACTAGGACTGTTAGATTTGTTATTACTAAAGATAACTTTTTTATATCTAGCATATTTTTTCTAAGATTACGCGTTTTTTCATAATTTACAATTGAAGGTTTTTAAGTGCCGCCATTTTAAAAATATTGTACACAATAAAATAATACTATTACACCCTTACAAAGAAGCATAACAGGTGCCTCCATTCTTATTTTTACCCAATGAATCACATCCATAATTTAAAATACATAATATTTAATGGTGTCAATGAGAGTATAAACATGGTTGACAACCTGCAAAATGGTGCTGCTAGAAAATGTATTAGCGAACTCACAGTCCACACATGTTACTCCGTTTTGTGAAATCGCGAAGCGACTCCTATGGTTTTTAGTAGCAGACTTTAAGTCCACGCATGTGTAGTGGTGTTCCTTGCTGTGGCACGTGTAACCCAGGTTAAGAGGTTAAATAAACTGCCCAACAATATTAAGAACATAAAATCCATGAAAACACTAAAACCACTCTGAAAAGTAAATTATTACAAAAAACATACTATTCTGTTAAAGAATTTTTTGACGACGAAAACTTTACTTAAGCTCATCCTTTTTAACTGTATCCTAAACTGTTCTATTTAATTATTGTGTATATAATTTATTATTCTATTAATTGTTTTAGGTTAAGTCAATATTTTATCTATAGTTTTAAAATATTGAGATGTCATATATATTCTTATGTAAATTGAATTTGTAGTGACAAAATCTGAATCTCAAATATTCCAAGGGCCCTTTTGAGGGTAGCAGTTGGAGGTGGAAACTCCTTAGATGTATCAAGCATCATGGAAGAGGTCTTATGATTCCATCATTGATTAAGTGGCTTAGTAGGGCGATATTGCGTTGTAAACATGAACTTTTATAATGATTGATTGTCAAATAATATTTTGAAGCTGCTGCATTAAATTTTTAAGATTTTGGGCAAACTCTGGTTGAGTAGGTCCACAAATGGTGATATTATCGAGGTAACAAAACTATTTTTGAGTTTTTCTTTTCATATCACTCGGTCTATTGTCTGTTGAAAAGCTGCCACTCCATTTGTCAGACTAAAAGGGATTCTTTTAAGCTAGTAAAGTTCTCTAGCAGTTTCAAAAGCAGTATAGGGACGACCCCTCTTAGTGCTGTGTATCTGTTCATAGGCACTCTTCAAGTCAATAGTACTGAACAATTTGTAACTGGCTACTTCAGAAACTAGTTCATTTTATCATAGTTGTAGGATAGGCATCCAAATCATTGAACCAATTTATTGTCTATAAGTAATCAATAACCATTCTCCCCTTGTGATCTTGTGTTGAAGTTACTAGCACTTGTGCTCGCTATGGTGAATTACTCATCTCAATTATGCCATCATTTCATAAGGCTTATTGATTTCAGCCTGTATAAAC